>APFE030547900.1:0-76101 GCA_000404065.3 Pinus taeda
TTCTCTAATGCACTAATTTCATCAAGAAAAACTAATGCAAATCAATTCCAAAATAGTTTTTATTTTTATTTTTTTGTGCGTTAAAAACAAGCATAAAAATATGTAAATTCAAATCAAAGAAAACTGATCTAAATCTACGATTGATTTTTCAGAATGTAAACTATGCAATTGTAATCTATGCACAACTCACTTGAAAAGTATGCAAATGTAATTTATGCACATTTTCATTCATATTCTGAAAATGAGAATTCTAATTATGCAAGTGTGATATATGCAAGAGAATTCTCAAACACAAGATGATTCTAATGTAATCTAAGAACCAATCCCCCCAAAGTTTGGGGGGGAAAAAAATTTTCAAAGGGAAAGAAAATGGTGAGAGTTCAAAGATCAAAAAATAAAAACACTCAAAGGCGATTAACACTCATACACAATTTAGCCCCCCCTGCAAAAAAAAAAAAAAAGATGCAAAATTGTGAAAAGACTGAGACAAACCTCCAAGTAATGACTAAAGGAAATCAAATTAAGAATTTCTCAAAAAAGAGACTCAAAACCAGTCAAACAAGACTCCAACACACTCAAGCAGTCGAGAAAATGTATCAAAAAACAAAGACCAAGCTCAGAAGGCTTAAAACCAAGCAAACTTTAACAGTTCCTAGGCATGGCGCAACTGTCAGGCTGAAACTAGCGCCTTTTAAGGATTGGCGCGTGTTGTATATTAGCAGCTTGGGCCAATTGGCACAAATGTAACGCTAAAAAAACGTGCCAGTCAAGTTTGCTATGCAAAAATAAAAAACAAGCAATCCAAAGCTAGGCCAACAATAACCAGGTAAACCAAGAGGCGAGAAACAACAAAAGAACTCAACCCAAAAGGCTAACCAAGCAGGTAAAAACCAAGAAACAACCAAAAAGGTAAGACAAGCTCCCCAGTATGGTCGCCAAATTGTTGAGGAGGTAAATCGCCTCTGCGGATAGAGGCGATCCCTACTAGCCCAGACCGGGTCTAGCAACAATCATACAACGCTACTGCGCAAGTTCCTAATTGCAAATTAAAGACCAATGATGAGGGCCTACCTGGATTCCAACGCTAGTGCTTGTAGAAGAGTTGACGCTCCCGTTCCTTTGCTCCGGCAGATCACGATCCCCACGATCTCCGTGAATGGACACCTGCACATATAAAGAACGACACAAACACAAACATAAAATCCAATATATGCAACTATATATCAGTCAGAAAGGATATAACTCATCATTATCACAAAGAACAATAAGAGTGGAACCATAACAATAGTCGTTTATTAATGATAAACAAAGAAGAATACAACCATAGTTCTGATGTCAAATCCTCCTTTGGCTGGGTAGTCAGCAGCACATATCTTGCAAAGATTTGTTGGGAATAGGAACAAGCTTCTCTCTCCTTGGTTATTACACAAGAATCTCCTTACTTAGATTTGGCCTTATGGGAATGAAGAAGGCTTTTGCAGCATGAAGCTCTTGGAAACTTGACAATTCTAAATCTCTGGAACTCTGGAACTAGCTTGCCAAGGAAAATGGACAAGCTTTTATAGATGGAGGAAGGGGATTTGGGATCATCCACAATATTCAGGGGATTGGCTTTATCACTAAAGAAGCTTCCATGAGAGGTGGCAAACCACTTCCCCTCTATGGAGATTCGAAGCCAAACCACCCAACTCAAGATAGATTCAATCCAGGAGTTGGTTAGGATGAATCTTTCGCTGTTGGTTTGTTAAAAAACACCACTGATTATGGTTGGCGCGAGTGAAACTCTGTGACAGAGTGTCAACTGGCGCGCCCTCTTTGGAGGATTTCCCCCATTGGCGTGAGTTCTACACTGTGGAACCGCGCCAATGGAAAAAAGGGCTATTTTTATGGGTTTTTAAAAGGAGATGTCTTCAAGGCAAATGAAGTTCAAGTTCAGGGGAATGTAATGCAAGTGTTTGCAGGTCATGTCACTTCTCGTAGGTCCTGGAATGAGTCCTCCATGATGCGGGAGAGGGGTAACAGGGACGGTGACAAATTGCTGTGTAACAGGGACCAATGACTTAAACCCACTATTTATGATTAGGATAAATGATTATGAGATTTCATCTTTTACATGTATTCATTAATACATTAATGCATATGTTAATTTTTACACCGGACAAATACTCCATGGAGTTAAGTGCATCTCCATTTGAAAAAAAAGGTGCTTTGATATGGATGGAGAGTTGCTTGCAAGGAAAGTGGTTTAATTTGAGACAGCAAAAACATGACTTGACTTTCATATTCCATTCTCCATCAATACTCAATGAATCAAAAGCCTCGTAAATAACCACCCAATGTTGCCTCAAGTTGGGGTACTATCCGATGATATCTTTCTCTTTAGGTACTGCTATCATCTCTTAAACATATTTGATTATTGTGTAGCCACAATTTCTCCGCCTTTATATATAGCAACTTTCCCATTGTTCATAACATTGGAATCTATGCACAAACTACATGTAATGTTCATCTCATCGCTTTCAAGGAAAAACTCAATTTCTTATTGGTCACTGATCTTTTGGAATTCTTTCTTACAATAAAAAACATTTGCATACTTGATCTTCATATTTGCAAACTCAACACAAAACATATTAGAAGAATAAAAAATTTCCACATGCACCTTCTACAATGGTGCTTTATCTTCAATCCAATTTTCTAGAAAGTAGCCCCTTCCTAATTTCTTCTAGCATGCACCCAAACACATGCCCTCTTCACTCATAATTGGATTTCTCCACAACAATATGGGAATACTCTTTCTAAATATTATTACATGCATCCTGGTGGCTAAAGGTGGGGACAAAGGATGATCTAGCAGGGATATTAACTACAATAATCTAGGTGGCAGGTGGCCAAAGTTGGAGGCAAAGGAAGATCTAGCAAGGATCTTAACTAGAATAATCTGGGTGGCATCAGGGGCAACATGTTGCTTTGAATTTTGGACAATACCCATATGGAGGGTATGTACCCAAAAAACCCTATACTATGAGAAAGTTCATCCCCAATGAAACATATCGAGAGTATAAAAGCTTTCTTTTAAATCCTCAAAATTACTTCCTATCATCAACGCCAACTCAACTCCAAGCCACCAAAACCATGGTTTTCATGGACACTTTTTCAAAGCATTCACCAAAAGAAGAGTGCTTGGGGGAGAGAGATGAGACTAAATGGACTAATCATGGAACAACACTAGATGTCTTTTAAAGGTTTTCTACAATTTTTTTTCTCACATAAATGTCGGTAGATAAATAATATTGCATATTTTTTTTGCTTCTATCTTCTATGTTATTCTTTCCTATGCTCTCGCCTTACGGCGTTTCCTTTGCAACATGTGGTGCAAATTCTAGTTAGGAAATTCCTCAATTATGAATTGTGCAATTCTCATAGG
This sequence comes from Pinus taeda, assembly GCA_000404065.3. Classification (NCBI taxonomy): domain Eukaryota; kingdom Viridiplantae; phylum Streptophyta; class Pinopsida; order Pinales; family Pinaceae; genus Pinus; species Pinus taeda. The sequence continues at coordinate 3,425 of APFE030547900.1, forward strand.
CCTTTTCCTGATTGCATGCACCATTAGTTTAATTTAGATGATTTTACAACTGATGGTACATTGTCCCTGAACTCCAATCTCAACTGGGTCTTTCTTTGATCTGAAATGCATGAGCTAATTATGAGTGAATCTTCAGTTTACTAGTTGACCACTGCGTGTAGCACCACACTCTACTGCAGACAGCACCACACTGTATTGTAGGCAACACCACACTACACTTCAGGGAACACCCCATTGTACTACAAGAAACACCCTATTGTACTACAAGCAACACTACACTGCACTTTAGGCATCACCCCACTATACTTCAGGGAACACCCCACTACTATAGGCAACACCCCACTACTAGACCTCCCACTAATTCCTCCATCAATTGGAACTAGTTTAACTCACTTTTACTTAGTTAAACTGAATTAAATAATTACAACTCAAATAAACTCAACTAGTGCTTCTAATTGTAGGAGACACTCTACATGACTCTAGTTAGACCCTCAACTTGAATTAACTGAGCCAAATAAGTCAAATTAACTTAGTTAACTATTACAAGTTGTCATGAGACGTGAATTACAATTTTATTCCCAATTTAATTCAAGGGAAAATTAAATTAGGATTTTTTCTTGGTGTTATTTTTAACATTTCTTGTTGATATTTTCAACACTAATCCCATCAGGGCCCACAAACATTTTGGCATCTCATCTCTTAGGTTTAGGTTTTTGGATGTTTAGGGTTTCCTCACTATTGCTTTACATTAAACAGGGCCTTTCGACCTCTTTGTAAGGCGCTTTGGCGAATACACGTAGTTGTCACATCTCTTCTCAAAGATAAACTATCACAGTTCAATTGAATTTGTTTCATTCCACATTTTTACAATTTCATCACATTCTATTTATGAATAGAATTCAAGTTTTATTATCTCTATGTTTGTGTTATACTTCGCTTAGATTTTAGAGTAAATTTCACCAATAAATTAGCAAAGCAAACTAACAATCTAGGGTATTGAAAATTCCCTTAGAACTAGAAAGCCTAATGTTGGAAAAGACAGAGATAAGTATGGAAGGAACCCATCCAATGCTATTGTAGGGGCTAAAGCCTCTTTGGTTGAAGAAAGTAGTTGCAACAAGTCTACAAGAGTGGTCCACATCCTAGATGATCCTACATGCAACTCAACTTTATTGCAAGAACAAGACATTAGCTAGTCTCTAATACAAATATTTATGTCTATGAATGAAAATAACACTAAATTCCCAAATTCTTTTATGGTAGATTACCTCCCTTGCATTAGATGTGATGGAACCTTTGTTGAGGTTGTATGGTTGAATTGTCCAAGTTGTGAGTGGGCTTATGCCAATGGAGATGCCCTAGGATGAATCAACAAGCCTTACCATTCATAAGAGGTCCCTATAGAGGCATTGGAGATAACATGTGCACACAACCCAAGAGAATTGAAGAGGTAGAAAAGAGTTAAATCAACACGTTTCTAATACAAGAGTGCCCTTGGAAGATATGGTTTCAATGATAAATTGATCTGAAAATTCAAGAGACTTTAAAAAGAGAAATTGAATGGTATAAATAGGCAAGGGGATAACCTAAATACATAAGTGTACATTAGGTTAGTCATTGGAGGGCCTTATTTGTACGGAAAAATCTTATTTTACATGTTGACTCAGTAACATGGATTTTATAAGACTTTTTCGTAACCTATTAAGCCCATAATGCCCTTTTATTATGCATTGTGTAGAACACAAGTGAAATACCCTCTTTAGAAATTTGTGGTTTTGGAGGTTAAATCATTAAACCCCATTAATAGCAAGCCCAAATGGATTAGGGCATTCGTGGCTTGTAATGAAGCATCCTAAATTATTATGGACCTAATTGGGGGTTTATGATTCCATATAAAACCTTGAATTTGGAAAAAAAACATCAAAGAAGTGCCCCAAGGGTCAAAATGAACCAAATAGACAACCAAGGGCTATAAACCAAAAGACAAAAGGCAACCAATGGTCCAAAGCACTAGATATCCCTAAGAGGTTATACAAATATGCTAAGTTAAAGGGAACTCAAGGAAGTTGGTCCACATCAAAAGGATAGTTTAGAGAGGTATTGTATCATAATATTTGCAGGTCACACATGGGAATCGTTACAACAAAATCTAGCACCTAATGCAAAGCCTCACTAGGTGACCTAGACAAGGTGAAAGACGTGAGAGTGTCACCATTGTCACCTCAACAATTACTCCCCTCTATTTAGTGAAGGACGCAATCCAACAAAAGGCAGGCTTCCCTGGTAAGGCTTAAGGATCGAGTAACCCAAGTATCTTAAGTAAGGTGCCTCTTAAGGATTCTACCACATAGATCCACTAGATAAAGGTATGAAAAATTAGGGTTTGGGGTGGAGGAAGGAGTAAATTCCATATTTGGGTCCAAGGGAGCTATGGGTCAATATAGAGGTCAGGGTTAGCGTAAAGAGTTTCTAATAAGTTTACCAAGCACACCAAATCAAAATTACTCAAGGTTGTTATAAATCAGAGTTTTAAACCAACAAATTCTAGTGAAATAATAATTTTAACAACAACAAATTGTAACAACTCATAAACTCATAGTTTATCACCTTGTTCATGAATTTAATATCTGCCAGCGCAATTCAAGTATGTTCATTCAACTTATAGCAAATAAATAACCTGCAAATCAAGGTTATGGCAACATACTACATTATGCAACCATTCATGATAACCACAAGCATATAAGGTGGCTACCCATAAATATGACAATGAAATACATGCATTCAATCATGAATATTGTTATGAAACCAGCTCACAAAAAGTTAGAAAAGATAGATGAACACCTTATAAATCAGCCTCTTCGAGGGGTCAACCTCCTTTACATTACACAAATGAACAATTCTTGGATGATACAAATGACAAGACCTCCTTTCTTTATATATGAGTCTAAGGTGTCATAATATAATAAAAGCCGACATAACAATAATAATATAAGGGCACAATAATAACAATAGTGGGCTTCTATGGGGCACAATAATAACAATATGGGGACTACATGGGCACAACAATATAATAAGGGGGTTGTACTAATACAATAAGGGGTTACACTAGTAGTATAGGGACCTAACATGCCCCTCTCCTTCAAAAAGTGTTATCCTCAACACTTGAGTAGTTCTCGATGATTCTGTATAGTCCTCCCATGTGGAATCTTCAGCGGGTAAGTTCTTCCACTTGATGAGATACTGTGAAATTGATCGATTTCATAGCTGTCGGGTTCTTGTTTCTGTGACTGCTCTAGGTTCCAATATGATTTTTCCTTCCTCATCGAGTTTTGGCAATATTGTTTGAATTGGGATCTTCTGCAACTTTTGAATGAGTGGCCACACTTCTTCATCCTTCTTTCATTCATCCCTTGCTTTGTTTATCCAATCTAGTTGGATAATAGAAATAGCATAAAACAATGCTTCCACATCCTCATCCTTTCTTGAGAGTGCATCTGCAACAAAATTTTTCTTCCCTCTTGTGTAGATGATTTCAAAGTCATAGCCCAACATATTTGTGACCCATTTTTTCTGTTCTTCTAAAGATAATCTTTGTTCTAAAAAGTATTTAAGACTATCATGATCTATTTTTACCTTGAAGTGTCTTCCCATTAGGAAAGTTTGCCATTTCTTAAGTTCATGTAGTATTGCCAACATTTTCTTCTCATAAATAGCTTGCTTGAGATGTAGCCGTAAAAATAACCAATCGCCTACATAAAAAAAAAATTCACTGCGATGTTGATTTGCTTGTTGTTTCATTTGATTTTGCACCAAAGTGGAATTATCCTTTAAAAGTTGGAGAACTTGTTCTTGATGCTCAATGTGGTCCTTCACTACTTGAATCTTTTTCTTCTTGATATGTCCTTCTATCTTGAGAGTTTGAGGAGTGGTAATTTCTTCCAATGCATTACAAGATATGGTCGGATTCATTTTTTGATTCTCGATGTGATCTTTCACTTTTTGAACATTTTTCTTCTTGATATGTCCTTCTATCTTATAGTTTGAGGAGTGGTAATTCAGAACAACGCATTACAAGATATGGTCGGATTCATTTCTTCTTTATCGGTGTGATCTTTCACTTATTGAACCTTTTTCTTCTTGATATGTCCTGTATTGAGAGCTTGAGGAGTGGTAATTCTTGCAATGATTTACAATATATGGTTGGATTCATATATTCTTTCTTTGGGGTTCATTCCTGGTTTATATCCTCTTCTTTTGATGTTTCTTGATCCTTTTCTTCCTCCTCTTCATAATCAATGTAATATAATTTCTTCTTAGCACACTTATGACCTTTAATGTATTTGTTATCACAATTGTAACAAAGTCCTTTTGCTCTTTTTTCTTCCAATTTATTTGGTGTCAACCTTGTAGGTTGTGGAAGGCTAGGAGAAGCAACACTCTCATCTTTATAATTGTGAGGGGTAGAATTCCTTGTTGCCATAATTTTTCTTTCTACTTTTCTTGCCAACCTGAATGTCTTCTCCAATGAATTAGGTTCCCAAAGACGAACCTCATGTTGAATGCTATCCTTTAAAGTCCCTATGGAGACATCAATCCTCTGCTTCTCTGGAATATCATTTTCCCTTATATTCAATTTTTGAAAGTCCTCAATGTGCTCTGCCATTGAACACTTTTATTTGAGATTTATCAATTGGCTAAAGAGGTGTTTATCTTTGTATCCTTGTAATGTGCTATCATTTCGTCTGTGAAAATTGACCACGTAACAAGTGGTTTACGAGAACAAAGCCCTTTATGCCATAAAAATTGATCCGGTTCTAAATATGAAGATGCAAGATGTACTTTTTGTAATAGTTGCACCTCATGTAGATCAAAATATTGCTCCATCTGTAGTATCCAATTTACCGGATCCTTGCTATCAAACTTCCTCATATCACCTTTTCTTGATTTTAGGAGCTCGATCTTGAAACGAATGTAACTCTGTAATTTCGGATTTTCCAGTTCTAAAATCGTGACCCCCAGTAGCCCTCTGTGTCCTCTTTCCAATGCCACCAGTCTGATCAAAATTGGATTCTCCAAGAAAGAGTTATGCACAATCTCCCAAGATGACCTGATTATATACATTTTCAGAAGAGCGAACTTGTATGAAATGCCATGTGTCACTATTTTGACCTTCGGATCTAAAAAATATACACAGAAAATAAATTCCGTGCTCTTTCTGTAACTTCTTACGAAATTTCAATTTGATGCTTAGAGAGACAATTATGACGAATTTCCCCAAGTCACTTGTTTGGGATGTAATTCGAGAGCCTGTCGAAACTCTAAATGTCTTGGAATGTATCTCCAAAAATATAGTGAAACAAGATTTGAAATTTGGACCCAACGTTCACACTGATTTCGTATCAAATGGGTTTTTTTTCAGCTTCTGAAACTTTGTAGCGAAATCTTATAGCGAAAATTCCACGATGACTTGTTTTAGATGAAATTTAGGAGCTTGCAAAAACCCTAACTTCTCAGATCATATCTCCGAAAATATAGTGAGACAAGTTCTGAAATTCAGAGCCGAGGTTTAGTGCGATTTCGTCTCAAACGATTTTTTTTTTTTTTTTTTTTTTTTTTTTTTTTTTTTTTTTTTTTTTTTTTTTTTTTTCGCTTCTGAAAAGTTGTAGAAACAAAGTTATAGCAAAAATTCCTTGATGACCTATTTGGAGCAACAAAACCCTAGAATCCAAAGCTCTGATACCAAATGTTATGAAATCAGCTCACAAAAATATAGAAAAGATAGATGAATGCCTTATAAATCAACCTTTTCGAGGGGGCAACCGCCTTTACATTACACAAATGAACAATTCTTGGATGATACAAATGACAAGACCTCCTTTCTATATATAGGAGTCTAAGGGGTCATAATATATTGTAGAATTGAGGCTTCTGTGATCCATCATATTTATAAGAAGAGTTTCGGCGTAAATCACATCAAAAAGACCTTTGTCGACGCATTTCGAACCAACTAGTGTGGTTCATCGTCAGGACAAGTTGAAGACACATATCTGGCTTAGCATGTTTAAATAGACTGACTTAGCAGAGACTCCAACGGCTATATAACGGCTAATTTGGACTCAGGTCCAAGTCAAAACTAAAATATTAAATTTAATATTCTTTTTATTTTTATTTTTTATTTTGTTTTTATACTATTGAGATTTAATGATATATAATTCTATTTTTATAAAAATTCTAAAGGTTATCTTATAAATAAAAATGAATTGTTTAATAATATACTTTTTGGTCAAAATTGATCATAATAATATAACTACGTGGTAAGTATATAGTTGTAAATTATTCTTTTATTATTTTATTTACTAAATATATATCTAAATTTATGGTAAACGAAGAGATTACTAATCCCTGTGGTTAATTTAAAAAGTTAAGTTAAATTGTATATAATTTACTTTTTATAAAAATGTATAATATGCTAATTAATAATACTATTATGGGAAAATCTAAACTCTAATAAGCTTCCTATACACCTATGTGGAATTGGGGTCATTCCTATACACCTACTACATAATGAGCTTCATCGATCCAACTTGTTGGTGGCTGTGTACATTAACTATGCAATTTCTGATACAGATTTCTAGGATGCCATATGATGAAATAACAAGAAAACATGTCAACCAATAAATCCCTTGTTGTGTTGGTATATGTCACACGTCTATGTTTCCCAAAATTTTATGCCACTCTATGATGGGAGAACAAAATCTATACATAGAATTTTACTTGTGTTAAACAAAATTGTATCATTTTTTGGAAAAAAATAAAAATTCATTATAATTTTTTGTTTTTAAATAAGTTATATTAGAGAAGAATACTATGGGAAAAACCATGGATTAAGAATAATGTGGGAAAGACCATAGGCTATCAAAACTTAAAAATATTTAATAATTACATGACATGAAAAAATATCTTCCATAATTGTATTTTATTTATTTTTTAAGTTTTATTTTTATTTTTATGTAATTTCAATGAGTCAAAATGCTTAAATCACGACATGACAAGACCTTACAACATCTCTTTCATACTGGGATGGAGAGCACCTCTAGGTGCAATAAACTTTCTATATTTAAAAATAATGTCTCTAATAAATTTGTCATTATAATATAATATATCTCGTCCAATTACATTCAAACTAAACTTGTTGATACAAAATCGTTTAAGAATAATGTCTTTAATAAATTTGTTATTATAAATTAGTATATCTCGTCCAATTACATTCAAACTAAACTTGTGTGATACAAAATCAACCAATTGTCTATAAACGTTAAAAACGACTTTTTTTGTAAACCCTACCCCCCCCCCCCCCCCCCCCGCCCTTGACAATATACAATAGAGATAGTATATGAAATTCACATTAATCTAAAAAATATGACTGTATAAAGAGAGATAAAATTTATATTTACTAGTATAAATCCATCTTAAACCTAGATCTATCAAGCAACGAAAGGGATCAAATGTCTTTAGGTGCAAACTTCTCTTGGAGGGTAAAACTTGAAAAAATTGATCCTTCTTGGAAATTGATAGATCCGAGGTTTACATGGTTTTTTATATGTGTTTGACGGGGAGAGAGGGGCACACCATGCACAAACTTCATTCTAAGCATGGAAGGAATATGCATGGGTATTGAAATATTCTACCTCATATTAAGCATGATAGAATTTAGACATCTCTCTCTTTTTTATATATAAACAGAGGGTGCTAAAGTCTATAGAGTTATACACACTCTATCCTCCTTTAAATTTGAACCTACAACCTCTTAGGAGGAAACAAATGCTCTCAACTATTTGGCCCACATGTATAAATGACTGCATATCCATCTTAATTACACATCTATCATGGGACTTCTTCACACATGCAAGCCTTTTTTAGAGTGCAAAAGTTGACATAGTATGTGTAATTCCTTCTAAGTTGAACTTGTAGTTGACAAGTTATATATATATATATATTATATATATATATATATATATATATATATATATATATGGGGGTAAATCCATCTCAATTTTACATTGTTTAGAAAGACCGATTCTCTTGAGTTACAAATCTTTTCTACAAAAACAAAACTCAAAGAAAGATTTACAATTTAAAGAAAGTGGTCCCTCTCTTCATAGTAAAGATAGATTTAAAATTATGTTTTTAATTATTTATATCTTCATAAATAATTCTATCAAGTTGATTATAATTACAAGATCCATTAAAAAATGGTATATCTAAAAATATTTAACCTCTTTTAATGTTTGATATATCTTAAAGTAAAATAAATTTAATAAATTTATTATCTTTCATATAATAAAAATTATTAGAATAACTTTTTGTTTCAAATTGATATATTGAGGAGAAGCGATGGCGAACGAGAAGGAAGCCCTAGTTTACCCTAGTGCGAATATGGGGGGTTTTAACCTTATGCCCGGACATGGAACTGGTAGTAGGGAGGATTACAGATGTTAATGACTGTGGGGTCAGAACTATTAGGTCTTTTACCTGTGGTGGTTTTTGGTAGTTAACGGCCTGCAGGACATCAAGGTCAACTATTTTGGAGTCAAACACTGGAATAGTTGAGATGGGCCAGTGTTTGTTGAAGAGTGTTGAGCACAACAACATAAGTATAGTAAAACAATGCGTTAACGATTGTTGTTTGCATGGATGCGAAGCTAGTGGATTATTTATCCGATTCCATGGAGCCTTCCCAGATATGGGTAGAAGAGCCACATAAGTAGCAAACGGGGGTATCATCAGAATCACACCTTTCACTGGAGGTCAAGGTTGTAGCTTAAAGCTCAATGATGGAGGAGGTGGAGGATACCCTAAATGGCTTAGGGTTTACTCAACCGAGCTTGTTGGTAAATGAGTGTTTTCTTAATTTATGGGAGAACCAGGCTCAGCTGATATTGAATATCCCTTCGCCAACAAAATTACAGTATTGGGCACATGAACATCATGGTTTTGTGACGAATGTACAGGGGGTATCATTCATGGTAGTTAGAGGTTCAAGCGGTCCAGGAAATGACACTTATGGCATGGTAAATATGGTGTATAGTGTACCAGGCAGCTCTGGATCTAATCCCCAAGGTTCGAGACCAACTCCTATAGCTCGCACTTTTGGTTGCTTCGATGGAATCACTCGTTAAGAATTGGGGTCTAAGGACAATAAGGCTTTTGGCTTTGGATGATAACCAACATGTGGAGGACAAGCAACATTCGGTAAGTCAGGCACAAAGGTTAGGGGGGAAGAAAAAAACAAAGTGTTACAAGGTGCACGAACGAGGGTGACAATTGGTTTTCAGTGAGGGTATCAACATGGCCCAAGCTACTTTTATGGAGAGCACTGTACTGGTTGGAAGATTTCGGGGTTGAAACTATACCTCTGTGTGTTTAAAGAGGTGGATTGTGGAAATTTGAGGACATTTATTGGACCAGTTTCCATCGGTTTTAACCATGACTAGAGGATGGTTCGCACTTATCTTCCCACAACTAGAACTAGAAAGCTCATTTATGTCAAGATACTAGCATATCGAGATGACACTAGTGCTACTCAAGAGGTGGTCACCACGCTTTGACCTTGAGAAGGAAAATTTGGGGCCAGGGCTAATTTGGGTTAGATGCCCAGGGTTGTCATTACAATTATGGTCAGAGGAAATATTCAAATGCATAGAGGATGACCTTGGTATCTATCTTGACCACGACATAATATATATTGAATCTAGTTGTCTAGCCATCACCAAGATACTAGTACACCTGGATACGAGAGAAGATCTTGTGGATAGTTACTGGCTCCAACTTGGGGATATTATTCGATGGCATATCCTGGACTATGAGGGGATCCCATTTCAGTGTAGGAGGTGTCATGAGGTGGAACACCTATATAAAGACTGCTCGCTTATCACAAGGATTCATTCTGAACCCCCAAAAATATTTGTCTCTGTCGGTACCTAATGGAAATAGAATTTTGGGGTTAACCAAAATCCCTTTCCTTTATAAAATCCATCTTGTACCTATGGGTTATGAGCCCACAAGTATATCAAAAGCCTTCATTCAACCTAATCCTTTTAAATATCACTTTTAAATTATAATCGAGACCATCAGAACCCATAGTACTATTGTGATTCCCTTTAAAGTCGAAGAATCAAACCTTAACTGCAATACATAGAAACACAGGAAAATTCCACTCTCGAACATATATGCGGATCTTAAATATTATAAAACCACACTTAGAATTGTCGTTGGGTTCGCCACTACAAAGTTCCTCCTCTGAACTCTGATTGACCCGATCGTCGATCACCGATCAAATTATCGGCAATATAGCACTATCAATCATTGCTAATTCCATTGTCCAAGTCCTTTGCCTCTCCATTATGCGATCGTCGATTGCATATGAACCGTTGATCAAAACTTTTGATCCGACGGTCCAAGGTCCATTGGATTATTGCAGTCGCTTTGCTCGATGGTTGGACACCTTCCACTTAAAATGCCAACCCGATATGCCTTCTAGACCCAATAAGGATATAGGCCACTCTGTATGAAATTTCAAGTCTGATTTACAGTTTTGCGTGATTTCTCAGTGTGAGTCAGTTTACACATTCCTTTGATGGATTTACGTGGTTTACCAAAGTTCTTTGCCATATACCAATTCACACATGACATGCATATATATAACAGTTAATTGATATCATATAGTTCCCATCAATCCTACAGGAATTGATGGTTGACCAAACCTGCACACAGAAACATTCAAACTATCCACACAACAAGCACATAAACGCACAATTTCAACACTTAAACACATTTATATATTATTATATACAGACCGGATATAAGCTAAGGTATTTCAGCCTTAGGACGAACTCTCCTCTCGACTACATTATATCTATCTCACGACATCTCTCGAACACGCAGGTTCATCAACATATATTAAGGAAACATTGGATCAGATTAGTAAAACGATCCGATCAGATCTCTCCATGATTTCCTCCAACAAAAGCCCTAAAGCTCACTACATGCATACACATGGCAGATTACATTTAATATGTATATATATATATATTATCAAGGAACACTGGATCGGATCATTGGGAAGGATATGATCATATCCCTTCCTCAAATCTCTCAACTAATTCACATACATGGTATATTACATTTAAATCAAGTCTTCGAGAGACTTATACATTCCATCTTTTAAGCTCTCCTATAACAGAATTTTTCCTGTTTTTTTCCCTGGTCCACGTCCTCTTCCTTTTTTTTATTTGGATTCCTCCTTTAATGAGGGGTGCTGGATGCTCCTGCATCAGGCATCCGAGGCACAAAAATTTATGACCTCCTAGTCATATGCTTCTCCTTGTCCTTAGCAATTCTACCCACTTCACTTCTTCAGTGGAACTGCTCTTATGATCTTTGTGAGCTGCAACCAAACCTCTGCAGTAACAGTCTCCTTCTGCTACACGACACCTCACCAAGCTCTACTCACTCAGTCTTTTGGAATCCTTTAGGTTCTCTCCTCTAGAACCAATTGAGCACTCCATGATCTAGGTTTGTTGCAATCTTCTCACCTTCTGTTGTTGTTATTTGTGTGATAGCAACACCATAACTCTCCATCTCTATCAACTATACCTCCTTCTCCTCTATTTGCACTCATTCTTCCTTCTTTTAGGAAATTATTTAATCTTCCTTTGCATACAGAATCTTTGTCGGCTCTGATACCAAATGATGGAAATAGAATTTTGGAGTTAACCAAAATCCCTTTCCTTTACAAAATCAATATTGGACTTGTGGGTTATGAGCCCACAAGTCTATCGGAAGCCTTCATTTGGCCTAAGCCTTTTAAATAGCAATTTTAAATTATAATCAGGACCATCAGAACCCATAATACTATTGGGATTCCCTTTAAAGTCAGAGCATCAAACCTTAACCGCAATACGTAGAAACATGGGAAAATTCCACTCCTGAACATATATGTGGATCTTAAATATTATAAAACCGCGCTTAGAATTGTCGTTGGGTCTATCACTGCAAAGTTCCTCCTGTGAACTTTGATTGACCTGATCATCGATCATCGATCGACTTATCGGTGATATTTCAATATCGGTCATCACTAATTCCATTGTCCAAGTCCTTTGCCTCTCCGTTATGCGATCGCCGATCAAATTTGAACTGTCGATTGGAACCTTTGATCCGACGGTCTAGGATCCATCAGATTATCGTAGTCGCACTATTTGATGGTTGGCCCTTTCCACTAAAAACACTGACCTGATATTCCTTCTGGACCCGATACAAGTATAGGACACTTTGTATGAAATTTCAAGTCCGCTTTACGGTTTTGCGCAATTTCTCAATGTAAGTCAGTTTACACATGCCTTTGATGGATTTCCGTGGTTTACCACAGTTCTCTGCCATATACCAATTCACACACGACATGCATATATATGACAGTTAATTGATATCATAGAGTTTCCATCATTCCTACAGGAATCGATGGTTGACCAAACCTACACACAGAAACATTCAGACTATCCACATGACAAACACATAAACACATAGTTTCAACACTTAAACACATTTATATATTATTATATATAGAACAGTTATAAGCTAAGGCATTTCATCCTCAGGAAAAACTCTCCTCTCGACTACATTGTATCTATCTCACGACATCGCTCTATTGAAAGGTCGGTTCTGATACCATTATAATGGTTCCGCTGATGTGATAAAGCTCTGTCCCATGCGACTTGATCTAGACCATTGATCCATATGATCTAATGGTTCTTGTGCATCTGCATCACTTCCTTCTTAACTTAATTTCGTTCGCCCTTTAACGGATTCTGTGTTAAACATAGTTTTGCCACACTCTGCAAAATACTCATATAAACAATATCTCATTAATCAATGGATTGCCATCGACCCTACAGTGGTCGATGGTTAATCACATGCATGTAATCGGGATTTAAGCCATTCACACATATATACAACATCCCATGTTTTGGGAGTCAAAATGGAATCAATCACATTCATCCATCATGTTAGTCATGTGATAGGAATTGATTTGTGATTTTCTTTGAAAATCTTTAGGAATTGTTTTGAGAATCAAAATTAAAAATATTTTGATGTCAGTGTTTGGAATCGATGTCTTTTTTTTTAGATTTTGTTATATTGGAAAGAAACATAATGTCTTTCTAAAATATGTTGTATAATTAAGGACATCTAGTGAGTGTAAATTCTTGGTGGGAAGATTTACTTAAACAGTTTAGGGAGAAGGCAAGTAATTTGTCATCTCCATCATTGACACCATGATATTCAATTATATTCATGCAATTGTCTATCTCAATCATATCTCAAACATGTTATGCAATTGAATTGTGATTCTCTTTGGACATGCAATAAATTTAACTGCATTTTCATGTCAAAATGCCGAAATGTAGAAATGTTTTGGGAGTCAAAATGGAATCAATCACATTCATCCATCATGCTAGTCATGTGATAGGAATTGATTTGTGATTTTCTTTGAAAATCTTTAGGAATTGTTTTGAGAATCAAAATTAAAAATATTTTGATGTCAGTGTTTGGAATCGATGTCTTTTGTTTTAGATTTCAATGAGTTTATTATTGCATAACAATTTTATTGTTTCATTCAGAAGATTGATTAGGTTGATTTGGTATGAAACGTTAATTTTATTATTACAAATGTGATAGAATTTATTTTTTTAATAGTTATATTGATGTTATGTAAATTAATATAAAATTTATTTTAATTTTGGATTTATCAAGTATTAACCTAAATAATTGAAAAAATATCTACATCCGAAGAGATTTAATCTTTCTTAACATTTCATAAATATGAGGTTAAGAATGGTTTATGTTGATTCTTTACACACACATTCATATATGTATGTGTGTGGAGGCACCATACATAAACTTCATCTTAAACATGGAATGAATTAGACATCTTCATTAATATACCATTGTTTTCAATTGTTTATTAGAGAGAGAGTTGGCAATAAAATATTTTAGTTTTTTTATTTATGGTGCACATTGTATATTTTAAAATGTTTTTAACGATAGGTATATTTTTAAACACTCTCTCTCTAGATATAATTATTGTTATTAATATATTTTGTTAAATAATAAATGTCAACCCCATATTAAGAATTACATATCTCCTCATACCTTGGATATTTAAATATTTTATTTATGTCATTCATTGAAAATTGTTTTTGTAATTAATATTTTTATTAACTCCATATTAATGATTAATGAATTACACATCTCTCTCATGTTAAAAAGGAGGAAATAAATATTTTTTTTTATATTTAGGATCACCATTAAATTATTATGTTTTACTTTATTTCTTTATAAATATATATGAAGTTGATATTGAAATAAATTACTTAACATGTATATTCAAATAAATATTTTTCCCCGATGGAGTTGATAACTAGTGGAAATGAAGGGACAAAGGGGCCTTGTCTCCCTTGTTCTTGCAACATAAGCATTATATAAGCATATCATGTATGCTTTATGCTACAAACATGCATCGATGCCTCTAGAGAAGGAAAGGGAAATATATGGTAGCTCAGGTTCTCCAGATTGTTCTTGGATGCATGAGGTTTTGGGAGTAAAGGTGGTGGAAAGAATTGGTTGTCTGGGTGCATACAGTGTCATTTTGGTTGTACCAACCCTTTCCCTTGAAGTTGTGATGATATCAGAAGGAACTTAAGTCAGCTCGGTGACACTACCAACTTCACCGGGGTTGTTCAAAGTAAGCGTATTTGGGACCCAGGTTCGAGGTGGCCTCCAAAGTCAACTTGTTGTGTCTTCGTGGTCTATTCGGAGCAAGAGAGGCAAGGTTAGGAAGAAAGAGAGGAACTACTAGGAAACACACCAGGCTTCTATCTTTTGGTAAAATTCTTAGACCCAATTTTAAGATTGGTTCATTTTCTCTCCTTTTGTTGATATGCATAAATTTCTATTGGGTCTGTAGGTATGCTTTTATTCATCACAGTCGAGCATGTTGATAGAAATGGGAGAGTTTTAGTGGCAAGAGGGAAGGCAACCCTCTAATCACTAGTGTTTTGGATTTTGGAAATAGAAAATGGGCCCGTTGGTGAGCCTCTTGGGGTTGTGTTTAAATTAGCATCTTGCTTCTTTTTTCAAAGGGAATTTTCAGGATGTCATGGGCCTTATCTATATTATGACTTTTTCTATATTTTGGCTAAAATTTTGGTTGAAGATTAGTTGTTTTTGGCCAATGTTTTATGCTGCTATCCACCCCTCCTTTAGTTCATGTACTTTCAGGGTTGGTGCGTAGGTGTCACTTCCTGTGTGAGCTGCCTCAACTATGTCTCTTTAGTCCCTAGAGGAAAGGCACTCTACCATGGCAGGTGGCAGATGAAGTGGTGAATTTTGCATTTGGTGCATGTGGTGGTCATTTTAGGATTGAAAATTGGTGGTTGGTCATAGGAAGGAAATTAATAGGTACCAGGTTTATCTATTGTTTACATCGTTTTGATTGCACTGGGGTTAAGAGTGTTGTGAATGGTTTGGCATTTGCAACAAAGGGCTCTTACTTTTCGATGCAAGTTTGCTAATTTAGGTACCATGCAACGTCATTGAGATCAAGCCTATCAAGGTTTGAGGCCACAAGGCAGAACATCACTTAGAAAATCATGACTTGGGGGAAGAATTGGACTTGCAAACAATTCAATCTCTTAGCATAATCGAACTAACCCCTTCTTTAGATAATTGTCTTCAACATATTACCTTGCTTCTGGAACAACTTGGATGTGACAGGCATGAGGATATGAACATGGTCAGTGTTTTCATGAATGACCTTCAATAAAAAAAATGGCACATGCAACATCATTCGGTTCCCTCTTTTTCACGTCC
Source organism: Pinus taeda (assembly GCA_000404065.3). Taxonomy (NCBI): domain Eukaryota; kingdom Viridiplantae; phylum Streptophyta; class Pinopsida; order Pinales; family Pinaceae; genus Pinus; species Pinus taeda. The sequence continues at coordinate 19,349 of APFE030547900.1, forward strand.
AAAGAAGGATTCATGGGAGGATGGATCATCTAGAAGGAAGATTAGAGCACATGGAAGGTCATGTTTAATTTTCAGTAAGGCCCCCTCCATCACCAGGTAATGGAGTGGATAACCCAGCTCAAGTGAATTCTTTAGATCAAGTATGAGTGTCAATTTCATTCAAGTTCTTGTGGTTTTTTTGCCTCACTGGGCTATATGTATGCAGTTTTCTAGTCTACTTCGTCTATTGACAATGTGGTTTTGTTATTATCTCATAGCCAACAAATTTAGTAAGAATGAGGCCAAAATATTTTTCCCATTCAACTCCTCACGATATATCATTGATTTGAATTAATAGAAGCTTTTGAATATATATATATATATATATATATATATATATATATATATATATATATATATATATATATATATATATATATATATATATATATATATATATATATGATGATGATGATGATATGATGATGATGACGATGATGATGATTCCACTAAGACCAATGTGGTCTATCAAACCTTAAGAAGAAAAAGAATCTAATTGTGATTCTTCAAAATCTTATTTCTAAGATAAAAAAAGGGAAAGAAGCACTCCAAAATCACTAAAAATTAAGCCATTTATTAGGGTTTGGTTTTATTATAATTTATATAGCATGGTTTTGAAGGAGATAAGGTTAGTGTCATTTCTGAATAATTTTAGTGGAATAAATTCTTCTAGACTTAAGATAGAAGGAACTTAAATATATAAGTTAAATATATTGTATTGTTTTCTTGGTGCATGTTTCTTGAATTGCTTAAAAAAATATTAGGTAAATATTTTTTTTAAAGATCAACACAAGTATACTTGCATATTTATTGAATATTAGTATAGTATATTTTGTTTGAAATTGGATTATAATGAAATAAAATAATCATGTAAGATGGTTTGAGGAAGATGACTAGGTCAAATTTACTAAAGAGAACATATATAATGAAGATAGATGACAAAAGGAATTGACTATTTGTTATTAAGTAGTAGCATGTGTATAATAACAAAGTAAGCAAAATATAAGTAAATTAGTTGAATTGATATTGATTAAAGTATCATTTGGAGATTCTCTTAGTATAAATGGTATTAAAGATATCAGTGAATGATAAGATTGTTTATGTGGAATTAATGTATAGAGAGCTTATTAATTAGAGAATTGGAATCGATTTTCAAAGGAAGCCAAAATATTTGTAGATAAAAATAAGAAGAAGATGAATAGTTGATAATTAACTTTTATGGTTGGCGTATAAGATGAAAATTATAATAACATGAATGGTTTGATAATTCATTTTTATTGATAGAGTATAAGATTAAAATTATAGATGAATTAGAGTTATCTAATTATAAGATCGAGCATTTGATTATTTATTTGGAAGTCAATTTGTGAATCGCAATTAAAGGAATAATTAATTGAGCACTTAGTTATTTATTTGGAAATTAATTGGTGAATTATTTAAAAAAAAAAAAAAAACTTGAAAGGAAGTATATGTCATGAAATAAGGAACAAAACACATCTTAAGTTGTTCTCAGATTCATTAATAGTAGTTCAATGAGTTGTCTATCTTTCTATTTGTGTCCCGCATTCAACTAGCTTCAATTATAGCTCTTTAAAAAAAGCCAAATAGTCCTTAATCCTTTCAAAGGAATGAGGATCAAGAAAGGTCAACTCGTAAGTTGAGTACATTGAGTAAATCAACAACACACTAGGTGAAGTAGATTATGAAAATCATTGGGATAAGAACAAAAGGGAATTGAAGCTACCCCAAACCAACAAAAAAAAAGGAACATGATAAAGATTACATCTTTAATCTTACTCCAAATTTCTTTGGAGTCATTATTTGCATTTAACTTGATAATATATGTTTTGACTTGGTACTAGTTTTGATTTCCTAAATACATCATTGATTTCAAAAATTGATACCACAATATATTTAATACCTATTGCATGGAGGAAATGTGATCTGTAAACTGCTATGGATATTCCAATGAACAATTCATCATAACATATATGATAAAATTGTATTTAAAAATCTAAGATCTACACTATTATGGTTTTATTTTTCTGTATATTTTTGGATCTCTAAATTACGATTAATTTCATATGCATGCAAATTAAAATGATGCAGAAAATAAAGAACAACGAAATTAAAAATCCCAAAACATGATTGGCATAATATATGACCCGGGAAACCCTTTCGGGAGAAAACCTAGTTGGAACGTGAGGTTATTCTACTAACTTTATCTGAATAAAAATGGTTGAAAGTACAAAAAAGTATGGTTGGTGGCCCATGTGCTACTATAATGCACAAATCTTCTTTGTATGCTTTATCTCCTATCTCTCTTGGCTATTTTTCTCACCTATGGAACAAATGCACTCAAAAAGAATGGAATCATTTTCCTCCTATTGGTTTGGTTATAAAACATATAAAAACCTACTACTGGTTAGGTTTGACTACCTTAATTGTTAACTAGAGTTACAAAATGGAATGTTCTATATTATTATTCATCATAATCACGTGGCTAGCCCCTTTTCCATGAATAATGGGGGTTGACATGGAATCCTCTTGAATTGTGGTGGTGAAAATAGGAAAGCCAATTTCTGAGTAGCATAACTTTTTCATACATACTGCAATTGAGGTGATTCTTGCATCGTCGGTGATCCGAAGATCAAAATTTTGCTCAAAAATAAAAGTTCCCAAAATATTTGAAAAATGGTGTCAATTTGAAGTGTTCGTCGTTCTGAATCCAATGCCACTTGAATCACCTCAATTTGATGTTGTATCACAAAGTTATGATGTTATGATTATTTGGCTCAATAATTAAAAAGTTTGTAGGTAGGCTGATTGGGAAGCCCGTACTATTGATGGCATGATGATGTTAGCATACCAACTGGGAATATGATCGACAAATCATGACTTGCCAAGTGGCAGGCTCGTACGGGCGCAAGTTGTCACAATTTGATTGGTTGCAGTTTGTTTGGTGGCCCAATGAGAGGTTGTGAGTGGCCCAACAGGAGGTCGCCACGTGGTGTCTCCACACTGGTCAAATTTTTTGTTAAGGGTCAAATAGCCTCGGTAAGATTCAAACTAATGACATGTCATAGCAAAACCCCAACCTCTACCAACTCTCCTACACGGTGTTCCTTACACCATATGTTCTTCGCACCCATTTAAATTTTAGTTATGGGCACATTGTGAAGAGGGGTCAGATGGTGATCCCCAACCTTGATCATGTTATTAGCCATATGACCATGGTGGAGGAGAAGGATACCTCAGAGCCTAGTAAAGCCCAAACCCTTGGTCACGGAATGGGCCATAGGGCCAAGCGTTGAGGACTTTAGGAGCTTGGCGAAGGGAGCATGCTATAAGCCCTATCCAAGTCCTATGGTACCACATATCACCTCTGGTGGAAATTTAAAGGGCTCCATTGGTGGGGGTGGGTGGTTAGCTCTGGCCCCCAACAACATTGTTTATGTGTAACTGACAACGAATAAATTGAGGGCTAGCATGGCGGGGAAGGGCAGTTAGAACCAACCCCCATCCACATCAACTACCATGTGACCAACAACACGATAGGAAAGGTACTTAGGCCAACAAGGGTGGACCATTGGCCCAGCCCCTAGCCTTATGGTGCCATGTGGCCCTACTTTAGTGTGTAAGGGGTTACTGGGCATTTAAAAGAAGCGACAATTTTCACCTATTTCGGGTGAATTTTTCATCTCGTGAGGGGATAAAAGGGCAAAAATGTCACTCTCTTTGCATGTTGATCAAAATTGGAGGACAAATAACAGGAAGAACTGGGGAAAGCCATAAATTAATGAGTTTTTGGTCTTTTTGTGCCCAAGAAGAACCCGAATAGGGGTTTTTTGAAGTTTTGAATCTAATGGAAGCCTCTGTTTACTAATTGGAACACTTCTATAAGGACCTTTTGTAGGTTTTATTTTATGGGTGTTAAAGACAATCAATGGTTTGAAGCAGTTTTTTGAAGAATTTTGAGCATGGAGAGGACTTTGTAGGGGTTTTGTTTCCTTAATATGTTATATATAGCAGTTGTGACATCTATGGTGTAGCTCATGTTTGTTTTTTCTCATTGTGACTTTTTGAGGAAAGCTCTCTTTTAGTACTTCAATGTGGAGTTGTTGTACATGTATGCTCATTTTCAGATGGAATACAGGGTCTTGATGTGAAAGCCATTCTCTTATTAAATGTTTCATGACTTACTGTAGGTTTTGATGATTTTTAGAGTGAGATTTCTTTGTAGGAGAATGTTTCCTTGAAGGGGAAGCTAGCCACTCATTTTTCAACACATTTCATGTACTCTTTTATCACTGAAATCTATGGAGCGATCTGGTTGTCTTAGCAAGTCCGGATATGTAGCCCAAGAGGTTTGAACTCCATCACCAAATTATGTTTTGTCTCGCTTCTTGCTTGCCTTTATGAGTTTCATGATGATATGTTACTTGTTTCAAGTTCACATGAAAAGTAACTCATTATCCTTGAAGAGACCATTATTAAAACTTGTTTTTTCATAAGACCCATTTTTACTTGCAAATCATCAGAGGACAGTTAGTTTTTTTAGGAAGGAGAAGTTCTCCTCTAATTTCATATCAATTGGTATCATAGTTAGTTCTAATTAAGTTGCAGGCATGGGCAAGAAGATTGAAAGTATCTAAGAGCTAGAGGAGATGAACTTGTCTCTACGAATGGAGAATGCTGAATTGAGGAGATTGCTTGAAGTTGTTGAAGAGGAGAAGAGGCATATGCACCTTCAGTTGAAACATGTGCTTGAGGGCCAAGTTGGTGAAAGTTCCACTCTAGAAGCAACAAAGAATTCCTCCAAAGTGAAACCAATTTGTGGGCATAGTCCAAACATAGGTTATGGACCCTATGTGGAGAATGATGCTTGCAACTTTTGTTAGCATCTTAAATATTCTCATTATATGTTGATAGGTAAAAATGGGTGGCTTGAGTCATCTTCAAGTTCGTCATCAACATCTAAATTAGAAAATATGGGTGGAAAATCCAAGGAGCTAATCAGTATATGTAGTTCAAATCCTTCAGTTTATGTTAATAACACATCTTTTTCAAGATGGGTTATGAAGGATGAGGCCTCAAAATTAATGGCCAAGGTATCATCAATCCTATCAAGGTAAAGGGGATACCAAGATATGAAGGATTGGGTTACTGTAATAGAGTGTTTCGAGAGCGTTATAATCTTTAGGAGGCAAAGAAATCATTAGATGATGATATGTCACACCAAGATGGTAGTGATAATGGAAATTTTTCTTCCAAGAGAGATGAATTTTTGAAGGAATTTTCATGTCATCATCTAGTCCAGATCATCAAACTTACAACCCAAGGGACAAGTAAAAATGTCATGGGAATTTTTTAAATGTTAGTAACTTGATTATTTGTGGGACATGTATCCTTGCACTTTTTGTAATGTAGCTGACCATTGTGTGGTTGATTGTGAGTAATGAAAAGTGATGGTAAAATAATGGACCAAATTCTTGGCATTAAGCATGAAGAACTTCCATCAAGTTTGAAGACTTCCTTGTTGATGGGCAAGTGTAAGTACTTTTGTACCCATTGTAACATGAATGGGCATGGGAATGAAAGGTGTTGGAAACTTCATCCATAACTTTGTCCCAAGAAGGATAAATAGGTCATGCAATCTAATGCAAGGAAAGAAATAGGTGGCAAAGAGGATACTGGCATAGTTCCTAAGGAAATCGTCAAAGCAGAATAGATGTAGAAAGAGAAACCATAAGCCTAGGAGATGCAAAGATTGGGTAGACTGTTTTGTATAGTTTATTGCTTTGTAAATTGTAAATAATTGTTGTTCATTACCTATTTTTGGTATTTTGTAAAGTGAAACAAGAATAATCGTTATTTGCAACAAGTATGTTTTTCATTGACATGTCATGTTATGTTGGCTTGTTTATGAGTCCAATTATTTGAGGACTTTTTGGGATGAAAAGTGTTTGTCGTCCAGTATGTCTATAGTTGTGTCATGTACTCATTGATACAAGTGGTCAAGATGAAGCTTGTTGTACAAGGAATGACTATGTTTTTGTGGACAAAGACAAATGTGTCATTGAATTATTGCAACTAGAGTAATTTTGTGTACAAGCAAAATTTGAGTACAGTAAAAAAAAGTTTGAATCAGTGCATGGCAAACATTGAATTGCTTCTGATTTCTAAGATGGAAAGTCAAGTTTGCCTTCAGCAAGGGAACTTCAAGATGAAGTTGTTTGAGACTTCAGATTCCATCCATCGATGTTTTTTTCCCTACATGGTTATAAGAATTGTAGCTCGATTCTTGATAGGAAGGTGAGGACTTCACAGAGAGGATAGGTGGAGTACCTTGATTGGAGCTTGAAGGAGTTTTCATGAAAACAGAACATCAAGGATTGGGATTTGGAAAGTTTTTAGCTTTTTCCTCATTTTGTTTACTAGAAGAAGAAAAACTTTTGGAGTCCAGAATTTCCTAGCGGGGACGTATGATCTGGAGATCAAAATTTTGCTAAAAAATGAAAGTGCATAGAATCTTTTGAAACTAGTATCAAATTGGAGTGTTCATCTTTTTGAATCCAACGACACTTGAATCGCCTCAATCCGACGTCGTATGAAAAAGATATGATGTTTTGATCGTTTGGCTCAATAACTAAAAAGTTTGCAAGTAGGCTGACTGGGCTACTGACTAGGCTGCTGACTGGAAAGTTCATATTGCTGATGTCATGATGATGTTAGCATGCCAACAGGACATACGACTGAGAAATCGCATATTTCCAACTAGCGGGCTTGTACAGGCCCAAATTGTCACAATTTGATAGGTAGCAGTTTGTTTAGTGGCCAAATGGGAGGCTTCCACGTGGCCCTAATGGAGGTCGCCACGTGGCACCTCCACACTAGTCAAAATTTTTGTTAAGGGATGGATAGCCTCGGTAGGATTCAAACGGGTTGACTACCACAACACAACTCCAACTTCTACCAACTCTCCTACATGATGTTTCTTACACCATATGTTCTTCGTGCCCATTTAGAGTTTAGTTATGGGCACATTAGGAGGAGGGGCAGGATGGTGAGCCCTGACCCCGGTCTTGTTATCAACCATACAACCATGGCACAGGAGCGGAATACCTTAGAGCTTGGAGGAGCCCCAACCCTTGGTCATGGAATAGGCCATAGGACCGAGAGTCGAGGAATCTGGGAGCTTAGTGGAGGGGATGGGCTATAAGCCCTAGCCTAGGTCCAATGGTTTTGCATATAACCTCTAGTGGAAAGGTAAAGGGCTCTGGTGGTAGGGGCGAGCGGTTAGCCCTAACCCCCAACCATATTGTTTATGCGTAATCAATGGTGAAGAACTTGAGGGCTATCGCAACATGGGCAAGTGATTAGCCTCGACCTCTAGCCACATCAATTGCCATGTGACCAACATCCTGATGGGAAATGGTTCCTAGGCCAAAAAGGGCGAATTGTTGGCCCAATCCTTGGCCTTATGGTGCCATGTGGCCCTAGTTTAGCACGTAAGGAGTTATTACGCATTTAAAAAACGTGACAATTTTGACCTATTACGAGCAAATTTGTCATCCCCCGAAAGGATAAAAGGGTGAAATCGTCACTCTCTTTGCAGGTTGATCCAATTTGGAGGATGAATAGTAGGGAAATTGGGGAGAGCCATAAACTAATGAGTTTTTCGTCTTTTTGAGCCAAAGAAGAACCCAAATAGGGGTTTTTTGACATTTTGAATCGAATGGAAGCCTTTTTTTTAATTGTTTAGAGCAATTTTGGAAGGACGTTTTGCAGATTTGATTTTATGGGTGCTAGGGACAATCAGTGGTTTGAAGATGTTTTTTGAATGCTTTTGAACATGGAGAGGACCTTGTAGGGGTTTTCCAACATTCATATGTTATTTGCAGCAGCTGTGACATATATGGTGCAACTCATGTTTGTCTTTTCTCATTATGTATTTTTTGAGGAAAGCTCTCTTTTAATACTTCAATATGGAGTTGTTGTACATTTATGCTCATTTTCAGATGGAGTACAGGGTCTTGGTATGAGAGCCCTTTTCTTGTTGATTGTTTCATGACTGACTGTAGGTTGTCATGATTTTTAGAGTGAGAGTTATTTGTAGGAGAAATTTTCCTTGAAGGGGAAACTAGCCACTTATTTGTCAACACATTCCATGTACTCTTTTATCACTGAAATCTATGGAGCAGTCTAGCTATGTTCGCAAGCTCGGAGATGTAGCCCAGGAGGGGTGAATTTCGTCACCAAATTATGTTTTGTCCCTCTTCTTGTTCTTCTTTATGAATTTCATTATGATATGTTTCTTGTTTAAATTTCACATGAAAACTAACTCATTATCCTTGAAGAGGCCATAAATTCTTTTTTTATTTTTAATAAGACCCATTTTTACCTACAAAGCGTTAGAGGACGATCAATTTTCTTAGGAAGGAGAAGTTCTTCTCCAATTTCAGATCTGTTGGAAAGGTATTTGTGTGTAGAATATGAAGAAAGGCGGTGCGCTAAAGAAGACACCCAAAAATATGTCCTTTGATGCCTCAAAATGCTCCCAGAAGGTTTTAGACTCTGATTTGTCAAGTTGAGTCCCACTAGTAAAAATGGTCGTGTGAGTTGATTCCTCCACTTTTTCCACTCTAAAAGCATTAAGATGGATGAAAAATAATATAATGATCCAATCTAGATCAAAATGCAACCATGGGTCTTTTTGTATGAAGAGAAGAGAAGGAAATAAGACACTAACATCAAATAATTTAGAAGGTTGAACAATATAATCATTCTTTACTTAACAATTTAAAGGAAAACATAGCAATTATTTATCCTAGCGATTGGGTGGTTAAGAATATTAGTGATAAATATGACATATATTAACATTATCTGCATGGTGAAAAAGATGCACTAAACATAGGGATAGGGTGCAACAAGTTTGTAATAATATCTTTATATGAATTGTTAATGCATGTTTGAATTATAACATGTATTATGTTTTTATTAATGTACAAGCTACTAGATATATGATACCATCTTCTTGCATTTTTCTAGGTGTATTTATTACCATCTATATGTGCTTATGGACATCATTTTTGCACTAAATATGCCAATGTTGGATGTATCATAGTTGACCATGTAGTGGAGGTCAAGTTTGACCAATCTAGTATCGATAACCATGATGATTAGAACAAAATAGTGAAAAAGATTAGTTATGTTGGAAAGATACAATAGATCATATGTACTTATCATATTTTTAATATATTATTTTTAGATGTAAGTAATGGAATAATTTTGACTATAGTAATGTAAAGAAAAATCATGATAGTCGACTAATACATATTAACTCTAATTGTGTATGAGATGAAAAGAAAAAGCCTTATGTTTTCAAAATTACTACAACAAAGTGTGTTTTAATTGAAGTGTGTTTTAATCTAAATGTATTAGATGGAGATTGGAGGTTCATACTAAGATACAATTTGAGACCAAAACGTGCTTTTTAGACAAAAATGATACCATGGTAATAATGGAATGTACTTAGGGTTATGGAAATGAAGAGTGATATCTACATGTTTTATTATGGTTTTATATATTTGGCAAACTATATAAATATTCTTAATTATCATAGTTTTAGTTAGCTTTTGCATTTATATAATGATAATTATTTTTAAAAATGATCATCTAAAACCATAGTGGAGAATAAAGATATAATTAGTAATGATTTATTCCATAAATATATTTAGGCATTATTAATTATGACTAAGTTTGAATAACTCAGAAAAAACAATCTTCATGAAAATTCAACAACCACTTTCAACACTCATATTTATTCTCTTTTTGTAAAATTAATATTAATGATTATTATCGTCATCTCTTTAGCTAAAGGTTTTTTAATAAAATTTTTAAACTATTCTCATTATTTAATCAAAATTTTAGTCAAACAACTTAACTTTAAGAACCAATTAATATGAATTAAAAATGTTTAAGTGCTTTAATATGGAATATGTATCACTATCTATAAGATTAACAATAACAAGTAACATCAACTTTACTTGAAGGTCTTTTTAAGTATGTTTTTTTTTAATATAGCAATTTTAAATTAATTTTAATTTTTTAAAATAATTATAATTAAATAAAAGAGTTAGAACAAACACAAATTAATTTAAAAAATAATAAAATTTAATTTAAAACTATTTTCATGATTTAATTTAATAAATTAATAAAAATTGATTTAAAATTATTTCCGGGATTTATTGCATTAATATGCAATATGTTATCGTTGTATAAAATGAAGCACTAAATACTTTCGTCACATTTAACTATTATAGTTAATTTATTAATAGTAAGTATTTAGTAAAAATATTTAAAAATAAATTCTTAAAATATTATTTAAAAAATTAATCTATTTATATCATTATGAATTATTTAAGAAAATTTGCATTAAGTGTGTTTCATCATTATATTATATTTTTTTAGACAATTAATAATTTATCTTGAAAAGAAGTTAAATATCATAAGGTATTCAATAATTATAATTTTTTCAAGTACAATTTAAAATAAACAAAGTTATTAATTTAATAGAACTATACTAAGTTTTTGTTTTTTTAAAAGTCGTATCAAATTGTGAATTTTTACATTGATTTTGAAAAGTGTTGATGAGCATCCACCTTTTTTTTGGAGATGCATATTTTTGAAACTTAAATTTTTCTTAAGTATTGACCTTTTTTTTTTAAATATTGGTGATTTTCATGTCAATTCTAAAAAGTGTTAATGAAACATCAACTTTTTTTGGGAAGACAAATTTTTCACACTTTAAATTTTCTTATGTATTCAACTTTTGTTAGGCACATATTTTTGACACTTTGAATTTTCATGTCTTAAGTATGCACTTTTTTTTTAAACGTTGTTTATTTTAATCATTTTTAAAGTTACCATCTTCTTCTTCTTTTCTTCCTAAGATGTTTGTTTTTAAAGTGTTTTTAAAGTTTGTGTTTTTCTTTTTCTTTGCAGTGTCCTTTTAATGAAATTTATAAAAAAATTAATAAAAGTAATATTTTGAAGTTAGGATTTTCTTATATATTTATTTATTGTGAGTTAATACTTCAATATACATTAAATAATTGTCACTAAAAAAGTAATAATTTTAAACACGACAAAAAAACACACATTTTACATACAAATATAATTAGAAAAAATACACATTTCAAAACTTTTTCACTAAAAATGACATGTCAAAAAAAAGAATTTTATGGAAGAAAGAAAAATAAAATAAATAGAAAATAAAAGTCCAAAGAAAAAAGTTGAAAAAATGACAATTTTTATAAATTTTATGGAAAAAGAAAATATTTGAAGTTTTCTTTCCAAAAATAATGATTCACAGAAAATTTTAAGTATTTAAAAAGAACGTTTAAAATTTTTTTAAACAACTTTAACCCAAAAAAAAAAAAAAAAAAAAAAAATACAAAAAATTTCAAAAACATTAAAAAAATAATATAATAAACAAAAACATTAAAAATAAGATAATAAAAAATAAAGAAAATTAGTAGGGAATTTTTTTTAAGCATTATAAACTAGTCAAAATCAAAATTTATTTTAAAAAATGAAACAAATATAAAAAAAGAAAGAAAGAAAAAAAGAAATTAAACAATTAAAAATATATAAATAAATGAAACTAAATGTTCTGTTTATATATATATATAGTATATATATATATATATATATATATATATATATATATATATATATATATATATATATATATATATATATAATATATATAGCTTGGTGGGACTACATCTTCATCAAGTTCAATATATCACTCTAATTGGGTGGGGAAAAATATTAAAAGTTAAAAAATATGAAACAAATTGAAAAAGAAACAAAATGCGAAACAAATTAGAAGAAAAATAAAATAATAATAAAAAAAAAACCTAAAAACACCTCTCATAATACTTGAAATGCAAAACTACAACTTGTCAAGACTGGAAATTAAATACTCACATTTTGAATTTGTTTATGTACAACTCCTACTTATGTCCAAGGCTCAATTCACACAAGTGAAGTCAACATTCCAATGATACTAGCTCAACATTTGAGTACTAAACCTTATGCCATTGTTCTCTAGAAAGTTAGCAATTAAAACAAGCATGCACCATTTCAAATTTTCAAGTAAAACATTTAATATATACCCCATAATTGAGACCCATTGCTGAAAAAAGGAAGATGCCATATAGTCAGTTACTGGATCATGGAACTCATGAGAAAAAATTATAGCCACCTCTCTTTATTGAATAGTTTTTAGGCAAGAATATTTCTGCAAAAGGCAGCGACAAACACTGCTTGGCTCTTCAACTTTAGGCTCTTCTTGAAGAGGTTGTTGCTGGTAATCTTCTCCCCACTTGCTGGTAAACGAATCCCTTAGAAAATCTGCAACAGTCTCACCCTCCTCTGAATCATATGAATCATAAATTAGAGAATCTTCATCAAGTTTATTACTAGCTTCCCTGAACTTCAAAGATAGAGTTAGGTATAAACATGGGACAGATTGATCGGTAATCACTGATATATACTCAGAAGAAGAGGATGTATTTATTTGTTGAGAATCATATTCTTCTTGTGGCTACCTTGGGCATATGCTAATAAATTGTTCTCCATCTGAAGGATGTAAATCATAAATTGGAGCCTCTTTGTTAACCCCATTGTCAACTTCCTCTTTTTGCGCAGATTCCCATGACTAGGATTGTTGTGTTCTCCAGATTCCAACTCCCCATCTGATTCATACAAATCATATAAAGGAGAGCCATCAAAATCAACAAAATAAGATATCTGAGGGTTTGTTGGTAGAGTGATAATGTTTCCTTCTTTCTTTTCTTGATTGTTGAGCAATGCTTCTTAATGCAAGTATATGTTTTCTTGGAGTTGAGCTCCACAAATATCTTCAAAAACATCATTAACCTTGGAAATATATTCAACATCAAAATATTTACAACAATCTTTAAACAAAGAAGTTGGTGGATATAATCTTTTTTTAAAATCATTATGTGCTATGTGAAAGCTCTTCAGGGAGGATATGCTGCCATGAGGTAGTGTTTTGTATCAAACCCTTGCATCCATATCAAAAGAATACATGAAAATTTTCATTTTCACATCTTCATGAACAATACCTTGTTTCTCCATGCATTCATGAAAATCTTCAAGTTGTTGGTTCGAGCTTCCATATGTGTTTCCATTAAATATAGGAAAATAGTTAGACCATTCTTAAAATGGAGGAACATGATGGGGGTAACCAATGACGAAAGAAAAATGTAATGGGGCAAATTTGTTGACCAAGTATACAAGAAGAGCCATTTTGAAAAGTCATTTAGGTGAGAGATTTCGGGGTTGAATTTAGGGGGAGTTTTCTGTCAAGAAGAGTTAGAGAGGGTATGAGGCCTTTTGAAAGCCAAGATGTTCAAATGAATATCTAAACCGTTTAGTTTCCAAGGTGAGAGATCTTCAAACCACACTTCCTTTTCTCACCTGACAAAAGGAATGTATTAATGTCATACCTAGGGAAAAATATCTTGATTCATTCCCCGACAACAACACCAGAAGATGTTGGAGCTCCTAGAGACAACCCCTTGGTTGAGGAGAGGTCAGTTCCTAAGACATCTTAGTCTCCCTTGAATATGACTCATTGTTGCTCAAGATATGAATGAAAAAATGATTTTAAATCTGGTTCAATCACCTTTCACAGAGGTAGATTCAAACATACACATAGACAATATAGATCATCCCAAGAATAAATGTCCAAGTATGGTGGCCTACACATAGTAAATGCAGTTCAATTTGTCGTTTCCATAAATATGGGAAGGGGGAAAGCAAGGAAGGAATTCAACACAGAGGGTTGGACAAACCCAAAATCCTAAGTAATAAATCCCAACAAAATTATGAAAGAATAAGGAAATGAAATGTAGAAATTATGGAGCACATTTTAAGGTTTCCAGCTCAATGTTTCATGGGTAGATTCACCTACAATATACCATACTAAATCTGTAATCTCACAAGTATGGTTTGTTACAATGTAACATAAGTAAATCCATGATTTATAAGTGAATCCAACAACTAATCCTTACACAATTTCTGAGGAACAGAAACACATAAGAAATGACATACAGAGGAAGAACAAATGCTACACATTACTATGCTTGGAAACACCAGATCATCTTCATTAATATTCAAAAATTAAGTCCATATCACAGGTTCAATATTGTTGAAATTTGTATAACAATTACCACCTCATGAACAAGCAATTGAATAAAAACTTGGAACCTCTTTCTCTGCAAATAGAACTTGGAATCTCTGAAAAGACAGAATTCAGACCCCTGAAGACAAAATTTTGAAACCCTTCTAATGAGTTTCCTATTCCTTTATATAGGGAGGGAGAGCTCGAACAACAGTTAAAAAAAATCCCCTAATGCTCTAGTTTTCTAAACTACTAGTTGTTTGAGCATGTGAATTTCCTAATTATTACAAAACAAATATGATTCTCTTCTTGAAAAATGCAAAAAAATCACAAAATAATAAAACACGAGAAAAGTGAGGTGTCATGATGGACACAACAAAATATATCTAATACTAATTCCTTTGATTGCCTTTGATTGGGCCACAGTATCCCTCCAAGGTTACCATCTAGTTCGCCTGTCGCTTTCTCCTTTTAACAGCTTGAAACTTCCCCTATTGGATCTGGCCATGATCAGGTGTGGTGGAATTGAAGGTGCCCTGTGAGGCACCTCCTCACCCATTCACCCCTTTAATACCTCTGTGATACACCATCAGATTCCAATACATCTCTTAACATTTACATGATGCAATTTCAGATCCAGGGCACATCGTAACTTTATTTAAAATGTCGTTACAAAAATCCAAAGTTCTGATGCCTTGAACCATTCTGTACTTAGCTCCTTATTATTCATATACCATAGAACCACCACCTGTGATCACTGGTATAGCGCTTGGGGGGGGGGATGCAGTATCAATATTTGTCCATTGTAACTCCATTTGAAACAAACATTATGAAATCATATCGTCCCGATGCTCTTAGCCCCTTTTATCTTAGCACCCCTCTTGTTTTACTTCCATGGGACCACCACTTGGGACCATCTCTATAACACTTGAGTGCTACAATATCATAGCCTTCCTTCATCGTAAATTTATTTAGAAAAGTCTTACAAATTCATAGAGTTCTGATGACTTCAGCCCCTTTTGGGTTTTGCCCCCTTAATATTTCTCCCCTATAGGACCAGGTGTTGTGACAGTAGGCTCAGAGCATGGTATTAAATTCCTCGAGCTTCTGTTGGGAGCCTATCTCCCTTTGTATTCATGATTTTCCCTTGGTTCTTTTGAATGCTTATGACCAAATTCCAACAACCTTATAGCCCCTCCATTGCATCATATTTTTTTTATAAAACAATTTAAAAATGGGTTACTAAATCTCTTTCCACCAAAATGTCAACCTTCAAGATGATGTCATGATGAGGTCATAATCTCCACATGGCACTTCCTGAGGGGTGACACGTCTCACATAAATTAGCCTTACTAGACCACCTAAAAATGCTAAAATTGGCTGCCACATGTCCTATACTACCACGTCATGTTGATTTCATCTGCCTCATCAACTTCTCAAGGCCAATTACTCGCTGCCATGTGCCCTGTCTTGAGGAGAGAGAAAGGGTCCTGGGTGATCCCAAAAAATCTTTTCATTGTGATGCATTAAAGAATTACATATTAAGCTTGCTTTTAACCATGAAATTACAAGTGCATAAAAGAAGAGGAAGAGAAGAGTAGAAATTCATGCATAGAAGACACAAGATTGATATTGGAGTTCGTCCAGGAGTGACTACGTCTCTGGGCCCTGCTCGAATTAGTGGGGAGGCCGTGTTTTCATTAGATGGAAAAATAATGAAAGTACATCAAAAATCAAAATGACGACCTTATACCTACAAAATTGAAGAAGGTCGAAAATTGCAGATCTTTGATGGAGAAACGAACAACACCGTTGAGTTTTTCGCATCGAGAAATGTTGAAATCATATAAAATTTGTTGAAAATTGACAAAGTGAAAATCTGCCCCCTGGAGAAATTGCTTAAATCATGGTTCCACCCCACTCTTTGCACTGCTAATGGTTCCACCTACATAGAAATGTGTGCCCTCTCCTTAGTTCCTCCTTGCCTGGTGCACTAAGAAAATGAAGGGATTATAATCAATTTCGTGGGCAGACTTTTCAAAGAGAACTATTGGGCACATTGGTAAACATGGAATTTGGTTGAGGAGGGGTTAGGGAATCAAATCCCGCCCCTCTCGACTTATCGTATATATATTTTTTGGTTTGATCATTGGGCAGCGGGTCCACTTTTTTGGTGGCCCGCGTGCCATTCCCACCGGAGGTTATGTTTAAAGGTGGAGGTGGAGAGGGTGGCGAGGTTGACATCACGTGCCCCCACCATTAATAACATGCAGTTATGTGGGCTCCGAGGTGGCGGGGTCATGGCCGCCCACCCCACTATATATGTCCCTTGGTTAACATGGTTAAGGGAGGGCCGATCGGGGTCATGGCCTGTCGGCTAATAATTAAAACTTTGTTTTATATGTTGCATGTTGGGGGGTGGCGATGTTGGTGGCCCACCACCCCAAAAATATATTTTTTTTTGTTTTCAAATAAATCCATGGTCATTTTTGAAAATTTGGAAAATTGACCAAAGGAGTCAATTTAAGTAGGCCACAAATTCACCTGGAATCTGGCCCAGGTTGGCCAAAAACTAGTGGTCAGGTTTTGTCCAAATTGTCGCCTCCTTAAGTCTACCTAGTCACCCAAGTCAACCCTGAACTTTGAATCCTCCTAACTTTCGCATACGGACTCAGTTTGACAAACCATTCAGACCACCACGATCATGATGACGAGATATTCAACATGAACCTAGTTCAAGAAACTTTCGAGAACTTTGATTTTTGAGCCTTTGTACTGAAATCACCTATAATTTGACCTGTATGATCCACCTGGATCATTCCTCCCCACTAAGGACTTTTGGACCCCAAAAGCATGTACACTTAGCACACTATTTGTGTCCTTTTCAATCCACACTTTCAATCACCTGCATAAGAAACCGGTACATCTTTTGCAATCATGCACACCACACATGACTCAACAACGCTTCCTTGCCAAGAGTTTATAGCACACACTCATTGGCCACAGATTATATAAAAAATAATAAATACCTTAGCTACTAATAAAGAAAGGCCAAAATATCATCGTTTCGTTTTGAAGTGATGGGAAACACACCATCACTTTTACATTTACTTGCAACGTATGATTTACAATGGTGGCCATAACAAGCTACTACCTCTAAAAAAACCAACTTAATAAAGCAGACCACCGTGAATGGGGTGGATGCATTTGTTGAACATGTTCACCTTTCAGCTCCTCTAGCGATGTTTCCAGAGCATGGAGCATTATACATGCGGTTTTTTGGTGTCCCTCTTTGTTGTAATGACTACAACAATTCTTTGCTTTCCCCTAGTGTTCCTCTGATAAGTGTTCATGGGGTCCTCAATGTTGTTGGATTGTGAGGAAGAAATTCCATCATCTGTCATTGGTTGGTTACTAGTTGTATTGGAGCTTTCTCCCATTTCCTTTCTGGTGTATCTGAGTCCTACATGACACGATAATTCCTCGACTTTGATGGCGTTTATGATGACTTAGCCTTTGATGCCGAGGCCCTTTCCTTGATACCCCATCTTCTTCAATAGTTTGGATCCAATCCCTGTAGTATGTTTTTCAAAAGTGGCGAATTCATCATCATGAAAATCATATGAAATCAGAGAATCACTATTTGACTCTAGATAGTTGTGCTGCATCTTTTCCAAGGCTTCATCCTTGGCTTGCAACTAGTGTAGTAATCTTTGTTTTTCTTCCCTTGCCACCTATAGAAGCCTCCTTAGCTCAACATTCTCTACTTGGATGTGGTGGTTGATCTCCTCAAGTTCTTGGAGTCCTACTGTGGGGAGTGCCCTTTTCGTTATGTCTGTTGAAATCTTTGATTCATTGCCAAAATCAAACCCCAAATCTATGGGTCCTCTTGCCGCAATCGCAAGGGTTGTAAACATCATTTCATCATTGGAACCAAACCCTAAGTCAATGGGCCTACCTCATGCAAATCCCGCAGCTATGACTTTCTCATCTTCCTCTTACTCGGAATCTTGGTTTTGTTGCATGGTGGTGATGACCTTCTGCTTCCCCTTTCTGTAATTTCTTTCAGGTCTCAACTCAGGGTGTAGCTTCCAATAATTTTATTCGTCATGCCAATGTTTCTCAAAATGTGTACAAGAGGGTTTTGCTCCCCTTCTCTTGGCTGTTGTGTTCTCTTTGGGTGGTCATCTCGTCCATGTGTTCCCCTGTTTTCCATATGAATGGCCTTTACACTGGTCGATTCAATGGTAGTAGGTTCAAACAATAATAATGAATGTCTAATGTAACTATGTAATGATCTAGTATACTTAGTTAGTACTTCAGGTGAGTCAAGTGTAATGCCCAAATTAAGTGCTTGTTTCCTAAACTTCTCGGTAAAGCTTTGAACATCCTGACCTCTGCCTTGCCTTAAGTATTGCCAATATATTAAGGCTTTTTGCTTATAACCCAAGGTATAAAATTGTTATTTTAATGCAGAAATGAAACTAGGCCATGAGAAAAGAAGATTACCCACACTCTTACTGCTTCGCAATTTTCTCTCCCACCAGACGAGAGTGGTGCCACTCAACCAAAGAGAGGCCAACTAAATCTTTGCCTCGTCCTCTTCGATCTGCTAAATCTTGCAATATATCTCAATCTACCTAATCTAGTTATTAAGATTTTATGCATTACTTTCACCATTATACATGGGAAGATCAAATTTGACATCTAATTTAAAGAAAGGTTTCTTAGATGCACCCCTTGAATTTCTATGATGATGGTGATGAGAGGAATAAGAACTTTCACTCGTGGAAGGAGAAGGAGGGGATTATTCTCCACCATTTCCATGCACTGAACCTTGTTCTTCTGCCTTTCTCCCTTTTGCTTTCTCCAGCCTTGAAAGTAATTGACCGACATTTTCTGCCATTGTATAGAAGGTTTTTCAAAAATTAAGCTCCTCTTCATAATGAGCCTCTTCGTCTGCCATATTCCTCCTTCGATGTGCACACCCTACTTCGAGATCGAAAGAATTTAATTTCTCTTCACCTCTTCAATGCCTATTTCTTGTTAGCATACAAACATACAATTCACATCTACAAAGACTAGCTCTGATACCACTTGATCCCAAAAAATATTTTCCTTGTGATGCATTAAAGAATTACATATTAAGCATGCTTTTAACCATGAAATTACAAGTGCGTAAAAGAAGAGGAAGATAAGAGTAGCAAGTCACGCATAGAAGACACAGGATTGATATCGGAGTTCGTCCAGGAGAGACTACGTCTCTAGGCCCTGCTCGAATTAGTGGGGAGGCCCAATCTTCATTAGATGGAAACATAATGAAAGTACATCAAAAGTCAAAATGACGACCTTATACCTCCAAAATTGAAGAAGCCCGAAAATTTCAGATCTTTGATGGAGAAACGGACAACACCATTGAGTTCGTGGCTTCGAGAAATGCTGAAACCATATAAAATTTGTTGAAAACTGACAAAGTGAAAATCTGGCCCCCTGGAGAAATTGCTCAGATCATGGTTCCGACCCCCTCTCTGCACTGATCATGGTTCCACCTGCATAGAAATGCATGCCCGCTCCTCTGTTCCTCCCTGCCTAGTGCACTAAAAAAATGAAGGGTTTGTAATCAATTTCGTGGGAAGACTTTTCAAGGAGGACCATTGGGCGCATTTGTAAACATGGCATTTGGTTTAGGAGGGGTTAGTGAATCAAATCCCACCGCTCCCGAATTAACATATATATTTTTTTTGGTTTGATCATTGGGTGGCTGGTCCACTGTTTTGGTGACCCGCGCCCCATTCCCGTCGGAGGTTACGTTTAAAGGTGGAGGTGGAGAGGGCAGCGAGCTTGACAACTTGCACCCCCACCATTAATATTGTGCAGTTATGTGGGCACTGGGGTGGCGGGGTGATGGTCGCCCACCCCAATATATATTTTCCTTGGTTAACATGGTTGAGGGAGGTCTGGTGGGGGTCATGGCCCATCGACCCATAATTAAAAGTTTGTTTTATACACTGAATGTTCGGGGGTGGCGGGGTTGGTGGCCCACCACCCCAAAAATATATATTTTTGTTCTTAAATAAATCCATGGTCATTTTTGAAAATTCAAAAAATTGACTGAAGGAGTCAATTAAATTAGGCCACAAATTCACCTGGAATCTGGGCTAGGTTGGCCGGAATCCGGTGGTTGGGTTTTGTCCAAATTGCTGCCTCCTTAAGCCTGCCTAGTCACCCAAGTCAACCCTGAACTTTGACTGCTCCTAACTTTCGCATACAGACTCAATTTGACGAATCATTTAAACCACCGCAATCATGATGACAAGATCTTCAACATGAACCTAGTTCGATAAACTTTCGAGAACTTTGATTTTTGAGCCTTTGTATTGAAGTCACCCATACTTTGACCTGTATGATCCACCTGGATCACTGGGGTCCTTGGTTTTGCAATGATTTCCTTTGTATTTCCCCTTCTCGGCAACATTGACACTTTTCAAAGAATTTAAATTGTTAAGGAGTTATGAAACTCCGAGGTTTCAATATCACTTTGCCTTGAGGTCCAACCTTCTTATATTGAGTTCCAATATTCCTAATCATCTCTGAAATTTGTCCTTCCGACTACCTACTCCAATATTCTAATGGTGGTTCCACTTTTAAATAGTCCGTCGATGTCTCTTATGTTCTAACCTCTGAAATCTATCGTTCTCACTGTCTGTTTCGATATTCCATTTCAGGTTTGCTTTTAAATAGTTCATCGAGGTCTCTTATGTTTTGATGTCTGAAATACCGAAGTCCCGATATGCCTTGTTGTCATTCCTTCTGATATCAACCCCTGATGTTATGAGTCTATCTCTAATATCCATCGTTCCGAAAATTAACTCCCAATATTTCGGCTCTCCTATTTCAGCTACCTTCTAGATCTCAACCTCCAAACTTTGACTCTCCCATTTGGATTTGGCCTCTAAATTTCAACTCTCTCTATTGGTTTCAACCTCCAATTTTTGGCTCTATGATCTGAAAATGGAGGAGGTGGTAAATTCCCTCTTCCTAAAAAAAGGGATCATTCTTCGATGCTTTGCAAGGAAAAATGGGTCTTAACACAAAACAGGTTTTTTAAAAGGTCTGTTCAAGTTATGAGTTAGTTTCACATGTAAATTTAAGCATAATCAACACAACATCACATAACTCATACAAGAATTCATGAAAGTAGAACAAAACATTTGGTGATGGAGTTCATCCCAACTGGGCTACATCTCCGGGTCTACCAACATAGCTAGACTGCTCCATATATTTAGTGGAAAAGGAGTACATAGAATTTTGTTGATAAAACATGTGGCTATTTCCTCTTCAAGGAAATATTCTCTTGCAAAGAAATCTCACATAAACATCATGAAAAACTATAACCAGTCATGAAAACACCAGCAACACAAGGTGTCTCCTACAAATACCCTGTACTCCATCTGAAAATGAGCATACATGAGCATATAAGCACTTCAATTCCACATTGAAGGACAAACAAAAAAATTTCCTCAACAAGACATAGTGAGAAAAGTATAGAAGAGCTAAACCCTACAAGTAACAACTTCTTTAGTATAATTCTGAAGTTAAGGAAACCCCTACAAGGCCTTCTCCATGCTTAAACACCTTCAAGAACTGTTCCAAAACATTGATTGATCCATACACCCATGAACTTGAACCTATAAAAATTTCCTTTATATGTGCTCAAATTAGAAGATAGAGGTCACCATTGGATCCAAAATATCCAAAAACCTCTAGGTATACTCTTATTGGGCTCCAAAAGGAAAAAAATCACAAAGATATGGCTCTACAAGCTCTCTCTGTAGTTTTGTTTCTATCCATCCTACAAATCAGACCAATAGTCTAATTGTCCTACAAATCTATCCTATTTTTTGATGCAGAGGCGACAAATTCACCCGCTAAGGGTGCAATTTGTTGGATACTTAAATTTTCCAATAACCTTTATGCGTAATAATTTGACCACATGGGCCATACGGCTGGGGGCCAGGGCTAACCACCTGCCCTCACCAGCCTAGCCCCTTAACCGTCGGGCTTGTGATCGCATTGGCGCAATATGTCCGAGGGTCGAGGTTGATTGCCCGCCCCCACTGTCGAAGCTCTCTTCGTGCTTTGCTAAGGTATTTTAAGCGCCCATATGCCTAGGGTTAGGGCTAAACTCTCGCACCCTTCTACCTAGTGCTCATTCTTCAACATGTGGTCCTGTGCAGGTCTATATGACCAGGGGCTAGGCTGGTCCCAAGCCCCCATTCTGTTGGCACTCCATTCCGCCTTGCTTATGGTCATGTGGTGGTTCTGTGACTAGGGGATAGGCTAAGGTTCTAGGCCTCGATTCCTTTTCAATGAGGTCATGTGGTGGTTATGTGACTAGGGGATAGGCTAAGATTCTAGGCCTCGATTCCTTTTCAATGAGGTTGTGTGGTGCATGTAACAAGGGGTCCGAGATGACAACCTGACCCCTCCTCCAAAATTGCGCCAAGTTAAACTTCAAATAACACTAGAGCCCTATAGTGTTAAGAACCATGACTTAGGTGGATGGGTAGAGCATTGAATTAATGGACCAGAGGTCAGGGGTTCGATCCCACCCGAGGTTGCTCGACCCTTACCAAAATTTTAGTGTGCTCTGGAGGTGCCACGTGGAAACCCATGATTAGGCCACATGGCACCATTCCATTGGTCCACACAAAACCAATCAAATTTGACCACTTGCATGAACTGGAGCTTGACACTTGGTAGCACTTCATTGGTCTGTACTTTCATAGTCACCTTGGATGATGTTAGCTATACGAAATCCCAGTCAGTAACCCTGCTTATTTTTTTAGCTGTTGAGCCAAATGATAAAAATGTGATAAATTGAGAATATGGTGTCAGATTGAGGTGAAACGAACGCCATTGGATTCAGAATGACAATAACTTCGACTTAACAATCGTTTCAATATTTTCTAGGCACTTTCATTTTTGAGCTAAAATTTGATCACCTGATCACGCCTCCCCTCTAGGAACTTTTGGACTCCAAAATTTTGCTCTCCTAGAAAATAAAATGAGGTTGAAACTCAAAATTACCCAAAAATTCAATCCATATGTTATCATTTCAATTGGTGCCCTTCAAGCTCCAATCAAGGCACTTCACCCATCTTCTTCATGAAGACCTGTTGTCCTGTTAAGAATCGAGCCAAAAATTATTATCATTGAGACAAGAACAAAAACATTGATGAGTGAAATATGAACATTCTCTTTAATCTCATCTTTGCACAACTCAAAACAACTTCATCTTGAATTTCAATGGTTGAAGAAAAACTTGACTCCATCTTGGAAATTAGAAGCAATATAAACTTTCTTTACCATCCTCAAGCTGAGCTTGTACACAAAAGCATAGTGCTGCAAAAATTCAATGACATAATTGGCTTTTCCTACAAAAACATAGTGATATTGTACACTCTTAAACAAAGATTCTACTCACAAGAAGTTTCATCTTGAATACTTGCATTAGTGAGTACATGACAAACCTGTAGACAAACTTGGATGACAAATTGTACATTCCAAAAGTCCTTACACATATGGATTTATAAACAAGCCAATAACATAACGTCAATGAAACATACTTGTTGCACATAGCGACTATTATTGTTCACTTTACAAAAGTACCCAAATAGGTAAACAACAACAAGAAATTACAAATTTACAAAGAAAATTTATAAACAATATACCCAATCTTTGCCTCTCCTAGGCATATGGGTTCTCTTTTCACATCAAATTTTCCTTGAAGGTTGCTTTAGGATTGCTGCAAGTCTTATTTTCCAACTCTTACTTCCCTTGCATTAGGTTGCACAATCTCTTTTCCCTTCTTGGAATGAAGCTCTTGGTGTAATTTCCAACATCATTCATTTCCAAGCCCATGCTTCTTGCAATACAAAAGAACTTTCTCTTGCTTTCCGACAAGGAAGTCCTCTCATGCAAAGGAGATTCATCATGCTGGATTCCTAGAATCTGATCCATCCTTTTAACCATTACCATGTGTTTCTCACAAAAATCCACAAAATGGTCAAATGCATCACATAAAGTACAAGGATACATATTCTATAAATAGTCAAAATTACCAACATTTGGAAAACACCCATGAGATTTATGCATGTCCCTTGGGCTGCAGCTTTGATGATGTGGGGTGGAGAATGACAAGTAAGGTCCCTTCAAGCATCCATATTCCTTGAGAGACAAATGAACATTGTCACCACCATCTTGGTGTGACATATCATCCTTAGATGATTGTTGTGCCTCAAACGGTTTAGAGAATTCTCCAAACTCCCTTTGACCATATCCCAATCCTTGATACTTTGGTCTCTCTTGTACCATGATTGGATTGGTGATTCCTTGGCCTTTGATGTCGAGGCCTCCTCCTTCATAACCCATTTTAGAAAGCAACTTCATACCAATGCCTTTGGCATGTTGTTCAAATGCTGCAAAAGAGGTGTTATGAACGTAAACAGAAGGAATTGTACTTGAAATGTTTATTACCTCGAACTTACCATTCATCTTTTCAGCTTCTGATGATGATGACAACATTGCATATGACTCTGCCACCAACTTTTACCAACTGGAATATGGTGAGAATCTTGGAGATGCTTGCAAAATGAACATGCATCATTTTCCTCATATGGTCCATAAATACTATGTGAACCATGCCCACATATTGGTTTCATTTTGGAGGTGTCTTTTTTTGTCTTACGAGTGGAACTTGCAACAACTCGTTCCTCAAGCACATGATGCAACTAAAGGTGCATATGCCTCTTCTCCTCTTTACCCATTTCTATCATTCTTCTCAAATCAATGTTCTCCATACAAAGAGTCAAATTCATCTCCTATAGCTCTTAGAGACTCTTCTTGCCCATTCTTGCAACTTGGTCAAATGAGGCTCTGATACCAATTGATCTGAAAATGGAGGAGGATGTTAATTTCCTCTTCCTAAAAATAGGCATCGTTCTCTGATGCTTTGCAAGGAAAAATGGGTCTTAACACAAAATAAGTTTTCCAAAAGGTCTCTTCAAGTTATGAGTTAGTTTTCACATGTAACCTTAAGCATAAGAAACACAACATCACATAACTCATATAGGAATTCATGAATATTAGAACAAAATATTTGGTGATAAATTTCAACCCTCCTAGGCTACATCTCCGGGTCTGCCAACATAGCTAGACCACTCCATATATTTAGTGGAAAAGGAGTACATAAAAGTTTGTTGATAAAACATGTGGCTATTTCCCCTTCAAGGAAATATTCTCCTGCAAATAACTCTCACATAAACATCATGATAATATAAAGTCATTCATGAAAGCATCAACAACACAAGGTGTCTCCTACAAATACCCTGTACTCCATCTGAAAATGACCATACATGAGCATATAAGCACTTCAATTCCACATTGAAGGACAAATATAAAACTTTCCTCAACAAGACATAGTGAGAAAAGTATATAAGAGCTGAACCCTCAAAGTAACAACTATTGTAGAAAACTTCTGAAAGTAAGAAAACCCCTACAAAGCCTTCTCCATGCTAAAACACCTTCAAGAACTGCTCTAAAACATTGATTGATCCATACACCAATGAACTTGAACTTGCAAAGAGTTCCTTTAGATGTGCTCAAATCATCAAATAGAGGTCACCATTGGATCCAAAATGTCCAAAAACCCCTAGTTAGACTCTTCTTGAGCTCCAAAAGGACAAAAAATAAAAGATATATCACTCTACAAGCTCTCTCTATAGTTTTGTTGTTATTCGCCCTCCCAATCGGACCTGTAGTCTAACTTTCCTATAAATCCGCCCTATTTTTTGTTGCAGAAGGGACAAATTTCCTCGCCTAAGGTGCAATTTATTAGATACTTAAATTTCCCAATAACCCTTATGCGAAATAATATGGCCACATGGTCTATCCAATCGAGGGTCAGGGCTAATCGCCTACCCCCACCAACCTAGCCCCTTAACCGTCGGGCATATGGTCGCGTTGGTGCGTAATGGATAGGGGTTGGGGATAACTACCTGTCCCCACTGCCAAATCCCTCTCAATGATTTATTGAGGTTTTATGAGCACCCATATGCCCAAGGTTAGGGTTAAAATCCTGCACCCTTCTTCCTAACGCTCAATCTTCAGCACGTGGTCTTGTGTAGGTCTATATGACCAGGGGCTAGGCTGGTCCTAAGCCCATGTTCTGTCAGCGCTCTGTTCCACCTCGCCTTTGGTTATGTGGTGGTTTTGTGACTAGGGATTGGGACAAGTTCTTGATCTCCAATTCCTTTGCATTGAGATCGAGTGGTGTAGGTGACTGGGGGTCGGGCTGACAACCCAACCCCTCCTCCAAAATTGTGCCAAGTTAAAATTCAAATCACGTCGAAGCCATATGGTGTTAAGAACCAAGACTTAGGCAGATCAGTAGAGCATTGCATTAGTGGAATAGAAGCCAGGTGTTTGATCCGGCTTGAGGCTATTCGACCCTTACCAAAATTTTAGTGCTCTCTGGAGGTGCCACATGGCATCCCATGATTGGGCCATGTGGCAACATTCCATTGGTCCACATGAAACCAATCAAATTCTACCACCTGAATGAATTAGAGCCTGACACTTGGTAGCACCTGATTGGTTTGTACCTACATAGTCACCCTGGATGATGTCATCTCTATGGAATCCCAATCAACTGCCTAGTCATCAGGTCTACTCATTTTCTAGTTGTTGGGCCAAATTATCAGAACATGATAACTTGAGAATACAACGTCAGAATGAGGTCAAATGATTTTTTTTGGATTTAGAATGATGAGAACTTTGACTTGACTCTAGTTTCAAGACTTTCTGGCCACTTTCATTTTTGAGCTAAAATTTGATCACTTGATCACTTTCCCTTTTCAACTCCCTTCTGAATTTTGGCTCCTGAAATTTTGGTTCTCCCTTTGATTTCGGCCTCCAACTTTCATATCTCCTTTTTGGATTTCCATTTAGTCAACCAAGAATGCACCTGTCATTCTATACACCATGGATGAAAAATAGGTCCATTTGACACAAATATAAGATGGTATGACATGTGAAAATAAGTTCATCAAAACCCGTATCAGAATCAAGTTGGTTAGAGATGGTTTCTTCATAAGTTATCGTGAAGCATTAGAGGTGGAGTGTGGAGAAGGGGGATTCTCTTTAGTGAAAGGCACAATAGGATTAGTGGTGGTTACAGTACCTTCATTAGTAAGATCAATGAGGCTAGACGAGGTTGATGTGGATTTTTTATGGATCTGGAGAGGGAAAAATGAGGTAGCGGTGGTAGCTGGAGGGAGACTAGAAGCAACAATGGGTAGTGAAATAAAAAGAGGCGTAATTGAATGAACAATTGTAGCTTGCTGAAATAAGGAATCTACCTCCATCCAGGTCATGTGTGTTGAAGTAATTTGTTCCTGCACCTTCTTCAGCAGTGGCTGGAGGTCTTCATCAGTTTCACTAGGAAGTTTCCGAGAGGAAGATGGAACATTTGCAGTTGAGTACTTGTGGCACATAACATCAAAAGAATAAAGGTCCTGACCATCTTACTGCATAGAAATTATCCTGAGCCATGAAATAAATTCGCTATGGAAATCATTGTCATTAAGATAGAAGGGAATCTTGCACATGGAAAATTTTTCCTAATTAACATCAATTGGCTGAATATAAGAATTGGTGTGACTACTCTCAAACCAAATTTGGTGAGCATAGAAGTCCTGTAGCAGAAGAGGAACCCTCAAAACATTATGGGTAATGTTGACCATCTTGTTAAACCAATATTCAAAAGAAAGCTCAATAAAGCCATGATTTGTGGTATCTTTAGTGTTGCGCCACGGGGAATAAGAATAGGTGAGTGGCTCATCATTAGAACCAAGTGCTTGATCCCTTCCTTTAGGTGGGCACCATTTGTACATGGCGAAAGGAATAAGAAAATACCTAAAAATAAAGTAAGTGGCCCTTGCACGGACATCTTCAGTAACTTCAAATAACTCACTAAGCATGTATCTAGACCAATTAAGTTGGTCCTATGACATAAGCCTCTGTAACAAAAATTGTGTCGACAAAACATTCCCCTCTGGTGAAATGTCCCACAAGTTTACTGGAAATAATAGTATAGGTGAGCTTGACAGACTGATTATTGATCAAATCAATAACTTCTCCCCATCCTTTCTTCTGGGTTCCATACTTGGTATAAAGGTTATTCATACCAGTCTTCTTACCCCACTTTGAAACCTTTTCGAATGGAATACCAACATTAGAACCATAGGCAAAGATCTCGGTAAGCCTGTGAATGTCATGAACATGGATCAGATATTCCTAATCCAACCACGATGACCCTCCATGGAGTCGGCTAATTAAGAACTTGGTACATCTCATGAGCTCTCTCGTGGTACCAAAGATAGGTAATTCACACAGAATTAGAAAGGAAGATTGTTTTAATAAGTGGAAGTTGGTTTTTATTTTGAGATTAGAGCTGGCACCAGGTCTGAAATTTGGCTCCCTGGAGACTTTCGTGCGTTGGGAAGGGAAGAGAACAGATTCTGAGAGGTCATTATAGACCAGGGTAGCTTTGTCATATTTTCCAAGAAGGTCATTGGTGGTATGAATACAAGAGCTGATAAGGAAGAGGGACAAAATAGTTTTAGATGGGAACCCATGGTACCAAGGGAATGATGTAAAAAAAGTGAGCAGGGAGACAACAAAAAGGTGGGGACTCAGCGGAGGTCAACATAGAAGCCAGGATGAACATCTTGAGAAACTCTTAGGTGGAATGGTATGTAGGGGAAAACTAATGAGGATTATATAGAAATGCGTGATCGAAGTTTGAAATGATGTAATCATTATGCCATTGGACCCAAAATCCCTCATGATTTTGACAAACCCCTCAACTTTCCTTGATAACTTGAGTGATTGAAAACTAGAATCGAGTAATAGAGGAAAATCATATAGAAATGCGATCAAATTGGATCGTGAAATGACTAGGAAATACTGGACTTAATGAATGAAAAGACATGTATTAATGGTGAATGACTAGATAGGACACGAGAAAACCTCCCCAACCACAATTTCTTGTGGTGGGTCACAACTAGAAGGGTGTTATTGACACGACAACAAAAATAGATTGACTCTAATTAAGATTGACGTAACTTATCGAAGAAACATATTGTAACTAAAAAAAGGATGCAATTGTCCTAAAACCTAACTAATACTCCCTTTTCAGAGAGATCTTTTAAACAAAAGTTGATGAGCCAAAATAAGGCTTCAGGTGAGCACCATTCACCCAACCAGAAAAAAGGACGCCATCTAATTGAGCAAGTTTAACAACTCCAGAATCTCTAGTTTCCACAACATAAAAATGGACCAAGTCATTGCATTTGGAGCTTACCAGGATTCTTCAGATACTTACTATCATAAAGTAACATGCAATCTCCCACATAAAATGACTTCTTTTTAATATGTCAGTCATGCCAAACCTTTCTCTCTTTTTTGATGGTCTAATGGAATTCTACAAGGAATTGTTGCTCATTTAACTACCATAATCCTTGCAACCTTTCTGGGATAGATTCGTCCTCTGACATATTAGTGGCATGAGAAATAAATACATTAGGGACTATAAATTTTGTTGGAACCACTCCTTCCTTCCCATAGACTAATTGAAAAGGTGTATACTTATGCAACCACTTAGTTGTAGTACAATAAGCCCATAGTGTTGTTGGAATCTGTTCATTCCAATCATCCCTATCTGCATAATAAATTTTAGGAATACCTTTCTACAAGATCTTATTAAAGGCTTCAACAGTCCCATTTTCTTGTGGGTGATAAGGGATACCTTTATGATGTTGTATCATCAAGTTCTATAGAAATGTTTGAACTGTATCATTAATGAAGTGAGAAACTTGATCATTGGTAAGGCTTCGAGGACATCCAAATCTAGAGATGATATTTTAAAAAATAAGCAATGTAGTGGTATCAACAGTGTGGTCTTTAATAGGAGTTGCTTCTACCCAACGTGTCAGGTAGTCTATGGCAGTAATAATATATCTAGAATGGGAATGTTGAGAAAGCAGGTTAATATTTCCAATGAAATCAACTTCCCATTTTTCAAATGCCTCAAGTGCCCGAACTGGGTGTAGAGGCAACTCATTCCATCGAGATGGTCAACCAACACATTGGAAAACATCACATTGCTCGCAATATTCTTTGGCATCCTTGAATAAGGTTGGCCACCATAAAACAACTTGCAACACTTTCCGAGAAGTAGTTTTCTCTCCAACATGGCCTCCTACAACACCCACATAACATTCCCATAGAGCATTGTCCCTCTCATGATCCAATACACATCTTATCAAAATATGATCAAGTCCCATTTTATATAACTCTCCAGTAATTAGTTGATAGTCGGTAGTGCGAACAACCATATGTCTCTTTTGGGTGGGTGTATAGTCATCCAGATACTCACCTATTGCGAGGAATAATGCAATATCCTCCAAGTAATCGAGAATCGCTTCAATATGAAATAAGTGTGCATCAGGTAGTTGGTGTTCAACTGAACCCCCTAATTCTCCTGATTCTAGCCAAGATAGACAATCTGGACCCACATTTGATCTTCTTGGCTTGATAATGACTTTAAAAATAAACTTTTGAAATAGAAACAAAAAATGGTAGATTCTCCCTTCAAGCACAGGTTTATTAATAAAGTATTTCAAAGCCGAATGATCTGTAAAAAATTAAATGGACCTCCCAATAGATAGTGTTGGAAATTTTGGAGTGAGTACACCATAGCAAGAGCTTATCTTTTTTGTAGTTGTATAATTATTCTCTACAGTATATCCCAAATGCATCTATATGATCATGGAATTACTTTTTCCAGTCAATACAAACCAAAATAGGTGTGGTTGCGAGTTTCTCTTTGAGAGTGTCAAACATAGAATCAGATTCAAAAGACCAAACAAACTTCTCTGATTTCTTCAAAAGCTTCTAGAGTCGTGCCATGATTAAATCATAGTTTTGAATGAACCTGCAATAATATTTGGTGTGTCCTAGAGTCATCTACAACTAATTCACAGTAATTTGTGGCAACATATTCAGGATAACCATAACTTTGGTAGGGTCCACACATACCCCTTCCTTGCACATGATGTGTCCCAATAGCATTCCAAATGGGATAGAAAAAATGAATTTCTTCAATTTTAAAGAGATTTGAAGCTGCCTGGATTTGTCAAACATAACTCTTAGCAAGCTATAATGGTTCTTTAGAAAACTATAAATTTTCCAATCATCCATATAGACCTCAAGAAACTTGTGAATGTATTCGCGAAAGGTAGCTATCACAATTCATGAGAAAATAGCAAGAGTATTCTTTAGTCCAAATGGAAAGTCATTATATACGTAAGAACCCAATTTAGTGATAAATGTGGTTTTATTCTTGTCTTCTTCTACAATCCTAACCTGGTGGTAACCAAAAAAACCATTAGTAAAAGAATAAGCCTCATTGCCGACAACATTATCCAAAAATTCATCAATGAAAGGAGTGGGGAAGAGATGATGTATACAAGAATTGTTGAGACTTATATAATCAACACACACCCTAATCTCCTGAGAATCTTTCATATCTTGGATGACAATGGTACTTATCCACTTACCCTCATCAATAGGGAATATAAGTCTGGCATCCAACATCTTGTCAATATCCCTATGCACTTTCTCTTTAACCCTTGGATTTATCATGTAAGGTCAATGCTTTACTGGTCTTGCATCCAATTTAAAATCTATCTTTAGCTCCTTAGGATCTCTTATAATTCCTTTTAGTTCAAAGACTGAAGCAAGAAATAAATCTTCATACACTTTGAGCAAATCAAAAACCTCCTTGGTAATTTTCTCATCCCAATAGTCCCCAATGGAGGCGAGCTTGGGTTTCTC
The DNA here is from genome assembly GCA_000404065.3 of Pinus taeda. Classification (NCBI taxonomy): domain Eukaryota; kingdom Viridiplantae; phylum Streptophyta; class Pinopsida; order Pinales; family Pinaceae; genus Pinus; species Pinus taeda. The sequence goes on from APFE030547900.1 coordinate 51,570, forward strand.
TTCAATCCCAATATTTAACTTCTTCAATTTAAGTGGTTAAAAATGTGGTAAATCTGTAACAGGATCTTATTTTATCCCTCTCTACCCTTCATATTATTTGAATGACAAATGCCTCAATTCTTCTAAATCAGCATCAGGGTCGTTATTAATCTTCCCACAAGCTACAACCTCATGGAACCATGAATCATATTAACTGCGAAATCTCCATATCTATTGCATTCTACCATAGCATTTATGAATGAAAATAACACCCTTTTTATAGCTTTGAGGGATTCAACTACTCATCAATGTCATAAAATGAAAAATATTTACATAACTGCTCAATCATTATACTCCATTCTGTTGGTTTTTTTTTTTATTTCCTCCTTTAGATACCAGTCACTCGAAATAGTACCTAATGTATGAATAAACTAATGTGTCCACATCGTAATTGGTACAACATCATCTATTTAGGTAGAACGAATTTTTTTTACATGCTTTTATGAACTGGCACATCTATCATAAATATGAGTCTTATCAAAGGTATTTCCTGAAGGTGAGAATCTATGTATCATAATAGTTTTAATAGTACCCCAATCATGAAACTAGTCATGATGGACTACCCACCATCTTGCACGAGTCGCTTGTAAAGAAACATTCATCAAATATATATTTTGACCTTCTTCTATTCAGGAATGAACTTCTTGAATAAAATTTACAACATATTCAATATCATTGAAAATAGGATAATTGTGTTCCTCAGTACCGATCCAGTAAATACATCTGATAGCTTTACAATGTCGTGAGTGAAGCTCATGATCTCCCTACTACCAATCATCCATCACAACATTAGAACCTACTTCAATACTTTCAACACTTCTCCAGTTATTGGATCCAATAGTTGTGGGGTTAATGTAGTCTTCCCTTTTCTCAGTAGTAAGTTGATATTACTCGTCTAATAAATTGGGTTCTTCAACATCATCTACAGGTTCGGTAAATCTTAGGCCTTGATATGGATCCAATGGTTGTATGACCCAAACTCCATCCACCTCAAAGGCCATGGTTTCATGTTTTAGATTGATCACTACATAATTTTCAAATTCCAAGTCAATTCCCAATAAGGCTGGATATGGATCCTTGTCACCCATAATATAAATTACTTCAAAATATGCATAAGTCTTAACACCTGTGATTTCAACCTCAACATATTGTAATAACCCAGTGGGTAGAATATAATACTGGTTTTCCATGCATAATTGAATGTGTGAAAAGACCAATCTGGATTTCCCAAGCGCCTTCTAAGTTTTTCTTGGCAAAATATAAACATTTGAGATGAGATATAGCATGGAGTCCTCGATTTGATATACAACAATATGAGAATCAACACATAATTATCTTCATTTTCTCTTCTTATTTCACCGAATCCACCTGGAATGCCTTTCAAGAAGATTAATATAAATAGTTTCTTTTGAAAATGGATCATCTTTAACAACTTTTATTTTTTTTCACAAATGACTAGAAACTTTCTTATCATTATTAATATGTAAAAATAATTTAAACCATTATAAAATAGGTTGGGATATCTCTTGTGAAGGTCTGGGATTTTAGCCTTACTTTTTCTTGCTTTTCAATTCAGGGTCCTTGAGAAGAAACTAATTATTGGAATAATTTAGTTGCGTCTATATAATATTCCTTTTGTTTAGGATTATAAGATTTTTTGGTTACACTGGCAGTATGGAAGTTGGTTGCTCAGAGGTTCCAACATCGGCCCTAGTTATTTTTCCTCCTCTGGTCATAATGTTAATATTTAACTGCACCATTGTTTCTAGTTCTCATGGTTCAACATTGATCAAATTATCCCCCCTCGTTTGATTACGCTCTTCCCAGAGAGAAATAAGTTATGGGAAATATTTTGTAGCATGTGTATTCACTCGACAATGTGAACACCAATGTCTTCTTAGCATTGGACAATCCCTTACAACATGACCTTCCTGGTCATAATTATAGCATCTAATTGGGCCTCTTCTTCCTGTCCTCCCCACCCTAGGGGCTCCTCCTCCTCACCCTTAGGGATATTCATTAACTCATAAAATTATACAATATAGGCAATTAACCAAAGAATCTAAGGACCGATATTGGTCTGTATGATGTGTGGTTGACCCAGAGAATTCATAGAATATATTGTTGGGCACATTAGAATACTTTTGTAAAATAGGATATAGTCGAGGTGGATGACCAAAGGACCTATAAATTTCAGAAAAAACATTCATAGACATACCTTGGTGAGGAGGAAAAACATGATATTGATTTGGACTCTGGAATGGAATTACTGAGGAAATTTGTGTAACTCCAAGGTTGTGTGGTGACGACAGAGGAGTTCCCATAGGTAGACTAGATGTTCCTAAACCCCTAAGCCATGGGAATTTTATGGCATGATGACCTTCGACTTGGTAGTGTGTACACCAAACCCGAGGTCACATGGGCCCCATAGGAGCAATATTTAACCTCTCAGTAATAATGGAAATCTAATTCTGGAGTCCCATAATAGTAGGATGAGTAGAAGGGGCACCCAATTTGTAATATTGAGGATATCTCGTCATTGCCTCAATCTTCATTTCCTGTTCCAAAGCATCATGTAGTGTATCAATCTTCTATTGCGACAACAAAATCCTAGTCATTGGTAGCAAAGCCTTAATAAAACAATCCCTTTGATGATGAGAATCAATGGGGTATGACAATTTACTAATAACATATTTGAATATCTGCATGCATTTCCAAGCACATTCTCCTTCCCTTTGACAAATATCTAACAATTCTGCCAAGCATTTCTAATTAGATTGAGGCAATTTAAATTCTTGAAGAAATTCTCATTTCACAACATCCATAGTTGCATTGGGATTTGCATCAATCCACTTAATAAACCAGTGAAGTTTCCTATCTTGTAGAGTAGTTTAGGACTTGATGACTTTAGTGGCATTAGGATTTTGGCAAGCCCTCCAAACAAATTCACACAGATACCAATGTTTCTCAACATATTCACCACCTTGTCCTGAATATTCTGGGTATTGGGTAAGTGATTTAGCCATAGTTCCAACCATCACTGTGCTCAAGAAGAAACACTATAAATACTTTGGAGCCCGAATGAAAATGACTAATTGAACTGAAATGAACACCACTATTGGAACTACTTACTGCACTAGAACCTCTAACACTATATCTAGAATATGCTTGTTGAAACTTTATAGTCTTAGTTAACTTAGAAATGAATTGATCAATATTTTGATACAGTACTATGGGAAAGGTTAGGGAGAGGAGGAGTTGTATAAATGTTTTGCGAGTTGTCAGGAATGGGGATTGGCTCATCCTCGAATAATATTCACCTCATCACAAAGTGCATGTTATCATCTACTTGAGTGTGCTCCCTAGAAATCATAACTGGTTGTACATATGGCTTAGGCATGTGAAATACTCCTGAATCCAAGTGGGGCTTACCAATCCCAACTAAAATTTATGTAGAATTATCACTGGCATCTCTTATTCAGCAAGAAGAATATCCCTCATACTCTCCTTTTCCATGCAACCTTGAACTATATGTGTTATGCTTTCATGATGCTGAACTTATCACTGCTCCTCATATATTTTGTAACTCCCTTCTTCTGCACTTGATCTCTTGCAACTTTCTTTCTCTCCACTCATAAACTATTATCAGCCTTTGCAATGATCTAAAATCTCGTGCCTTTCACAACTCTTCTTGGTCCATTGCAACAACCCCTCATTTTCCTCAACTGGACAACATTCCAACCCTAGATCCGACCCCCAACAATCAGGGTTTTAAGTGGCCATTTGATCTTCTTAAAACAGTAGAAAGTTTTCTTCAATCATCAATACCCTAATCCATAGGGGAATCTCTTTTAGCAATATTCCCCACAACCCAAAATTGAAAAAATTTTCCGCTTTATAAAAGGACTGGTAATCTTGGGCTACAAATTTAATAATATAATCTTCTATTGCCTAAATCACCAAAAAATCAGCAACCCTTGTTAGATATGTATCTAATCGCTGGATTTCATCCAGATCAACTAACAACCATTCTCTACGAATAGCAGGAAGACTTCAAACACCTGCCTTGACTCACAGTCGTTTTAACCAATCTTGTAGCTTCTCAAGATACTCACACCAATAGATTTCATATTGGTCACAATCAGGTTTAGCATACAATGCTTTTGTTTTAAACCAATCTAGGTTATTCTGCCTTAGTTGAGTTTGTTGTAAAAAATGATCAAACTTCTCATGCCACCAATATATAAACACCTTTACCAAAAAATTTGCTTACCATGATCTAGATCCCTTTTAAAGCTTATGGTCCTGACAATGAAACCATTTCTTGGTGAAAATTTTCAAAGTTATAGTGACTCAGGATTTGACCTAAGTTGCAAACAAAGGCAGTCGTCGTAGTCTAGCTTTTCGCTGGCATTTTCACTCCCTTACAACAAGAGAGCATCTCACCCAAGGCGAGACATAACCATTAGACTGATTAAGGGTCTAGATTAGTATCAAAACATCATTTGCGCCATCAACCCTTTTAATATCCATGCAACTATAGTACGATTGAAACATGAATTCATCAAATAATAACCAAAGACATGATTTATATAAAGGAAACAAGAAATTTTAAAAATGGGCTACACATTCATTGGATAAATCAACACAAGAGTTCTCAAAACTCCTTTTATATTGGGTTTGCCAGTCATTACATCACAAATCGACAGACTTGTGGATCCAGTCAACTCAGAGACTACACCAAATCTAATAGTACAGAGAGGAAAAATTTTGCGTAAACCACACAATTAAATACTACCAACACTGAAAAACTGCATAACTTAGATTTTCTACATATGCCAAAAAGGGGCTCCTGATTTGTCCCTTTGTATCTTCTTTAATAGACTCGCTTAGTTGATCTGGTCTTTGCATGGGTTGCTTGATCCCACCTTTGATTTGGTCCTCTTTGACGAAATCCTGGTGTCATTTCCCTTTTCCCTGTTGATTCCTTCAAAATTAGCCCATCTTTCTTATTTTCGTGGGCACACTTCCCTGTTTTCTAGCTGCACAAGTCCTAATCTTTAATTCTCTGCCACATTCAAGTTTCTAGTGAATTGTTTCCGACGATGTTTTCCATTTATCTTTTGCAACTATTATTTTCCATAGTTTTCCAAAAATAAAGGACCCAACAAGAGTCACTAATCTATTGGTTGGATTTTGTCACGAAGATGGAACAAACCCCCTTAACTTTAATAATCACAGATTCAACCATAAGAAAATGGTCAAAGATTTAAAACAAAACCTTATATATACTTTCATACACAAATACTAATTCATATATGACATAAAAATTCAAAGCATGAAATAAAATCCACTTAGCGTTAACATAAGGATATGATAGAATGTAATTTTTCTATTACCAAAATGAGAAGATAAAGAATTAACACCTAGTGAATGGGCTTGTTAAAGCCAACTGGCTACAAAGTCCTTCCTTGGAATAAGTACTTGACTTCCCTATTGAGTTATAGCTCCCACCTTGGTTGATGAAAAAGGAAAATATGCTAGAAAGATAAGATCAAGGAGTCCTTAAGATTCTAAAGGTATTCTAACAACATAGCCTTAAGAGTGGGATGGACGGATGAATGGACACCATTCCTTTATTGGTATTTGTGTAGTGAATAACATCTTTGACATGATCTTCCTTATCATGGTAGAGATAATTAGATAAGTAATTTTTATGAATATTTTAAATTATATTATAAAAAAATAAAATATATTAAAGATAAACTTTATTAATTGGATAAACATTTATATTAACATCAACCTAGATAAGAATGAGCAATAACTATCTCATTATTGATTTGACAAATTAAACTATCATAAATTTTCATGCTATGTTAAAAATAAATAAATAAACATTCATTCATATATATATGATATGCAGCAAGAATGCCTATCCAACCAAATGATGAGTCATCTTCATTATACTCATTCAACTTAAACAGTGATATGGATATGATTTCCAGTAATATATCTTAATTATTAAAAGCATCCCGAGGAGAGTTATCAAGCTTGCATGCTCATAGAAAGAGAATTTCTAAAAGTAGTTGCCCATCTCAATCACACTCATACTCAGCCCATTATGAAAGCCACAAAGCCTTTTGTGTCATGCACAAATATGCAGTTATCCATCTCAATCTTAACCCATTATGATAATAATAAAGCCTTTTTTAAGGGAAAATGCAGCATGCGCCCTTCTCAATCATACTCATACTTAACCCATTATGGATTTACTTTTAGACATCTTTTGCAGCATAAACTTTTACTTTATGTTCAATCAATTGATGCGGGTATTTAGAGAACTACATGTAACAAATGCTTTACAACATCAAATGAAAATAGTCAACCACAACTTTATTCGTTCAAAAGAAAATAAAAGCAACATGTATATTCTACAAAATATTTTAATAATTATTATTTTTAAATTTTAATATAATATTTTATAGCCCCCATCTTTTTTATCATTTTTGGACAGATTGTATTGTAAGGATGGCAGGTGGCATCAAGTTTGTTTTCATTGATGTCAACTACGTTAGCATTGATGTCAACTGGGTTAGGAAGGCATTTGTGTTGCTTGGAATGTCATTCTCAAGGGGAGTCTTTTGGTAGCTATAGTCTCAAAGTGAGCTGAAGGTTGAGTGTATGTTATTGAGAAGTATAGAGGGACAATAATTAGTGAAGAGAAAATAATAATATCATGTAGAGTGAGTTCCAAATAAAAGGACCAATTTTATGAACACGGAGCTGAAATCAGGCAGAGCAGTTGTTAATTGCAATGAGTATCGATTTCATTATTAAGTATGGGTTGGAGCCTACAAAAAAGGGAGTTGGAGCTTCCATCTAGTGGGTATCTGAGGAGATCTTGGAGGTCACTGCCTCCTATAAGTGGGTGCTTGCATAAATCCATGAAGTTGGTGCTTCATGGTAAGTTGATCAGGTATCTACGAAGATGGAAGTTGGTGATTCCTGCTAGTGGGTGCTAGCAAACAATCTAAGGGAGTTGGTCTTTCTTGTGAGTGGTGGTTTACAAACAAACTGATGTAATAGAGTAGGATCTCATATTTACATCATAAAACAAAGATTGGTGGTTTTTCCCTTTTGGGTTTCCACGTTAAATCCTTTGTGTTCTATGTGTTTATTGCTCTTGGTTTTGTTGTGTATGTCTATGAGATGGTTTCATTTGCTGCAAATGTTATGATGGTTGGTGCACACATGAATGATTTCCAAGTTAAAAGAGAAAATATAAATTGGCACTAAAAGTAAAATTAGTCTTAATATTGATTCACCCCTCCTCTCAGTATTAAACATTGTTTCCAACAATTGGTATTAGATCTAGGTTCCTTTAGGAACAACTTAATAGCTTGAAGGTAGATCAAAAGGAAACATAGCCAATCAAGTTTGGCTTACAACAAAAGGAGTCCCATTTTTTAATGGAGCAGATTATGAGCTTTGGAAGATTAGAATGGGAGCCCTTTTAATGGTCATTAGTGAAGATGTTTGGTTGTTTGTAGAATATGGAGAGAAGAATAAATTTAATACAAAAGTCAAGAAGATTATCATGAAAGGACTATCAAAGTTAGATATTGATAAATTGAGTCATTGTGAGACTAACAAAGACATGCTCGAACAAATTCATTATATATATGGAAAATAAAGTCATGAAGCTCAAGAGAACATTGAAGAACCTTGTTGCTCAAGTAGTGAACCAGACCATGCAGATGTTGTTGTTAGAGATGAGAAGAAGAAAACAAGGAAGAGGAAGAAGGCACCTCAAAAGAGAGATACTCAAAATATTGAAGATTTTCCTCCAAATGTTCAAGATTTTTATCGTAACTCTTGTGATGAATGTAAATAAATAGGTATTTAATCATCTAGATGTTCATATGCATCCTCTAAATATAGATATGGCCAAGCATCTAATAGTTGTGAAAATAAACGTACATTTGTATCAATATCTAATGAGGATACCTGTCAAGAAGAAGAAAGAACACTTCAAGTAGAAATAGGAGAGAGATCCTATGAGTGCTCTCATGTAGAAGACAATAAGTGATGAATAAGGGATACTTCTTAGGCCCATGGAAGATTCCTTAGACACAAAGAGGAATCTAGATATTTGTGATGGCTTTGTTAGCACCTCTGATAGAAAAGAAAAGGGTTGGAATGAAAGAATATATCTTAGGAAGAAGATAATCTCTACTCTAAAATAGATTAAGGGGCTATCATAATAAAATCACAAGAAAAAGTAGCAGTTATGCATATGTGCTTGAGAATAATGAGTTGATAAAAACATATTTTGACCTTAATGCTCAACAAGGGGAAGTCAACATATTGAATGAAATATTGACCAATCATCTTAATGAGAAAGAAGCCTATTGTGAGAGACTACAAACTGAAGTAGTCTCATTGAGACATGACCTAGAAGGGGAAAATAAAAAGTTATATTAATATCAAAATCTTGAGGAGAGCACAAAGGCCTTGGAAAAGATGTGTGTTAAGCGAATATCCCCTCTCATCAACGTTGGTTTAGGCTTCAAAGAAGAATCAAGCTTCAAGAAATAAAATGTTGGAGGGTCAACTACCAAATCAAAGGAAGTTGTAGGTCCAAACAACAATAAAGGAAAATAAATTGTTAGAAAACATCAGTAACGAGGAAGAAAACAACAAAAAGAGAGGAAAAAGAAGCAATAGAATGTCAAACAACATAAAAGAGTAGCTCAAGGTTGTAATACAAGTGGCCACAAGAGGCAACAATAGTGTATAATTGTTAGAGGCATCAATTCAAACAACCATGGAAAGAACATCAAGAATCAGAAAAGGTCATTTCCTCCTCAAGGATAAAGTATCTTCAGGTATCAAAGGTTCTTTCATGGTTATTTTTTTTCTTGAAACAATTATGGGCATAAGGCCATAGAATGTAAATGGAATGCAAGAAAACAAAGTGTGATGGGTAGAAATGATCCAAGAAGACATAAGATGGCCAAGACTAAGAATACTTGTAGAAATAGTGGTTTTGACAAGAATGTTGTTAGATACACCAATACGTTCACCTTATTCCTGTATCATATTGAATGCTACAATTGTGGAAAATTGTGGCACACGGTAGCAGGTTGTAGATATGAGAAGACAAGGAATGCATTTCAGAATATGCATGCAAATGTAGCAGCTCAACCTTTGAATATGAAAAGAAATAATATAGTAGAATAATGTGAGTTTGCATTTAGCACTTTGTGTGAAGACAAAAGGTTGAATAAAAGAGGAAGAAATCATCAAAAAGTTGATCTCTCTCTGAAGAAAATTAGAGAAAAATTAAAAAGAATGATCTTTTCATTTCTGTCGTGGATCCCTCTATAAGTTCCAATCACAACAAGTGCAAGACTCCTATCAAGAAAACAAAGAAACAACCCAATCAACTCTTCTTTACAAAGAAAGAAAAAATATAGCTAGAATATTTCGGTGAAGAAAGAGGATGTGAAGGAGAAGGGTCTTTCAGATCTACGTAGCAAATATAAAACCAAAACAAGGGAAAATAAGAATTTGGAAGCTAATGCCCCTGTCAAGATTCAACCTTCAAAATATTGGAAGAAAAAGGAAGTTAGTCTACTCAAGGGGAGTATACCCTTGTTTATCTTCATTAAAAGAAGAGAATGGTTTTCAGTGAAGCCAAAAGAGTCATGTGTAGGCACCATAACGAATTAGACAAAGAGGTGCATATGAATGATGAAGGCATAAGTGAGTTCTCTTGCTGATTTTAATAATGAATTTTTTGATATCAAATGTCTCAGCATTCCAAGAGGGAGGAAAGTGCAGTCAACATGGTTGCAGGGGAAGCCACAACATCATTTAATGTTTCCTTATTAAGATGGGCTACAACAGAAGTGTGGAATGACAAGAGGCTTGGAGTTTAAATCAAGTGCGCAAGATTAGCCCTCAGGTAGAAGGAAAGAGGTGAAAGAAAAGAAGATAACATTGGCTCAAGGGGAGGTTCCGTATTAAAAGAATAAGGCATAATCCTTTGGTATTAGAAAGAGTGATTGCTCAGGAAATGAAGGTTTGCATCTTAGGTGAAATACCTTTCTTTCATTTAAGTTATGCATTTGATTATTCCTAGCAATTGTGGGTTCACGAACACAATTGGTACATACTTTACAAGTTCATTAACTCTTAATTGGTAGCGATATATTCATTGGTAGTCTTTGGTTCAAGTGGATTAACCTTCTATATAAATGGACATTTCTTTTTTAGAAGAAGTTGCAATAGTTTTCTTGATGCACTTTCCAACATGTATCAATTTCTTAATACAATTGGCGTTATTTAAGCAGTAGTCCCTTTTCTAGAGTACCATGATTTTAGGGGAGAAGAGTTGATTGTTAGGTTGATCAAGAGGAGTGAGCACAATCACTCAAGCAGCAACAGTAGTGGAAGAGTAATAAAAAAATCATTTGTATCATTTGGTATTTGCAGCAGCTGTAGTATCATGTGTAGTTTTGATGGATACATAGATGCATTGACAAAAGAGAGGGGAAATAGCCATGGGATGTTAGGGATTGGACAAAAATTCAAAAGGAAATAGAATATGTATAGGTGGAGCATATCATATATGACCAATTCCTAGAGTAGCAAAAAATATAAGGAGACACAATGACATGTCTAACTAATGATTGATTTTTGCAGGTGTCTTTGTTTATGTTTCTTATAGTTGAGATCGATGGCATACTTCAAGTGCTTCATCAAAGAGATATCATCCTTTGAGAAGAGAAGTATGCAAAGAATAATTCACATTAGCATCCCAACCCCCAAAAATTATTTGAAAGGGGGAAATAAAGTATTTTGTAGCCCTTTGCAATTAATGTCAAAGTGGGAGAGAAATTTATTAGTGGCTCATGCGGGGAAGAAAAATCTCAATGAAAACCATTCATTGGATACAATTGTGTTTTCGATATGTAGCATGAGGAGTGGCCATCAATGATGAGGTGTTTCCATCAATTCCAAAGGGGGATATCGTTCAATAGTTGGCATTGATGTCAATTGGGCTAGCATTGATCTTAGATGCATAGTGTATTTTGCATTGATGTGCATGGAGTGTTAGGCCTAGGGAGAGTCTTCTGGTAGATGTAGTCTTAAATAGAGAATAATCATAGCATTAATTCAGTTAAAGAAGCTAAATATATACATATGGTGGTTAGGTGGCCTAGGATTTGAAGGTATTTTTGCCTCAGAGGACCAGCTTAGATGTTCTTGGAAGTAGCATAGTTGGATAGTGCTTGGAAAGAGATTTATAATGGTATGTTGAAGTCCAAAATGGCCTTTAGGACTAAAAAATATGGCTGATCAAAATATGCAAATCAAAAGGTCAAGAAGCAGTGTTCCAGGGCTCAAGGTTCCACCTCTCCCATGTGTTTTATGAGAAATTTATTTGTTAAAGAAATTTTGGACTTTGGGAAGAATTAAAAAGAAGCTTGGGAATTAAGAGTATTCAGGCCTAGTCGAGGTTCAGGCCTAGTTAAGGACAAGTGTAGGTGTGAAACAAGGAAATGGGTTGACCTCCCCTCGACCTCGACTTGTGTGGGACATAGTGCAGACAGACACGTGACAGACATGATGTGGAGCACAGGTGTCAACCATGATGGCATCATGTCATATGCAACTCGAAGGTACATGATGATGTTGTAACATGGGAAGAGGACACGTGGCATGTATTTTTGGCATTTTCAGGTGGCAAAGTGGGCTAAATATAAATGATACGTGTCATCGCACAGGAGGCACAACATGGCCCTAATGATGTTAGCATGATGTAGGCGTGATGTATGTAGGATGATGTGGTAGGACCTCGAAGTTTGTGCCAGGGGATCATTTTTTAAATTTATTCTTGTATATTTTTTTTAATTTGTCTTCAAAAAAATCCAAAGAAAATGACCTTAAGTCAGGCCTTCAAGCTATTCAGGCCTCTAGGCTAGTTGAGAGTAAACGTAGGTGCATATCAATAAATTGAGTCGATCTCTAACCTCTCGACCAACATTGAAAGATGTTCCCAAAATTTTATTTTGTGGATTTTTCATGGTATAAATGTCTGGTAGGTGTCGAGACATGGTGGCAAGAACAAGGTAGGGCCTAGTTGAGAGGTGACAAGGCCACATATTCCTAGAAGGCTCTAGTTTGGCACAAGAGTGGAGAAAGGGGAACTCACCAGGACATGTAACCCTAGAGTTATTAGCCTAGAGGTTTTCAAAGGCACACCATTCAGATTCATTGGGGTAGCAGATCCGGAGGATGGAGAAATTTCCAGTATTTGGCATTGTTGTCAATTAACCAAAGGTGTGCATAGGGACTCGGTTTTGTGCATGGTTCATGTGTTATATAATTTGGTCCTTTCACTTATCATAACACTTTCAAGCTAAATAAAAAGCATTGAGGACTTAGCACCGTGGAAATATGAAGTTTGAATGGGTCAGTAACTGTTTTTATGTTTATTTGGAAGATGTGCCATATGTGGTTGTATGCTGCAATTGGAGTCAGTATGAACGAATGGTTTAGTAGCTTTAGCTTATCTCCTTTGTATTTTGTATTTCTTCCAAATTAGATGCCTACTATATAAGAGTTTACATGCTTGAACTAGTTGGATCTAGATTTGAAAAATTGGTGTCAATGACAAAATGGAGTCAATGGAAATTATAGAAGAATAGTGGATCAAGGAAGCGAAGACCATGATTTGCAAAGTGAATTTATGGGTTTGGTTCAAATATAACAAGACACACTTGAGCTCCCCTCATGCCATGAATAATTTAATGAGAAAATGGGCCTGAGAGTACTGTGATCAGGCCAAGCTTATTGAAACCATGCATAAGTATGCTTTGAGCTCTATGAGCCTGGGTTATTAAGCATGGAGAGTCATACTATGACATTAAATTCATTTTTTTTTTGCTACATTTTTTCCTCCTCAGACTGTGTGATGTCTTATAGTGTGCAAAAAGGTAATGTTACCCATGCACTGATTGATTACGAAAAATGGCATTGTTTCTAATGCATTGATTGATTATGTAGAATGAAAAGCCATGATGAGGGTACACTTGGGCAGAGATGAGGTGACAAAGCCAACATTGTTCTTTGTGTAATAGAGGAAAAAATCCATGTGTTACATATGTACACTTGTGGGGAATGTAACATTGTGGTGGGTTGTGTTAAAAACTTAGTGTGAGTGTGTGTTGCTAAGAAAGGCCAAAAGTACCGAGTTGAAGATGGCCAAGAGATATTGAATATGTTAAGGGCATGAGGGTCGAGAATAAAAGGTTATATCTATTGTTGAATGAGGGTTGAGAAAAAGTGAGGTGAAGGTTGAGTTTATGCTTCTAAGAAGTATGGAGGGTCGATAATTCGCAAAGAGTAGAGAATAACATAAAGTAGAGTGAGTGTTAGATCAGAGGGCCAAGTTTATGAAAACGAAGCTGAAATCAAGTAGAGTAGTTTCCAATTATAGTGAGTATTTATTTCCTTATTGAGTGTGGATTTTGAGCCTACAAAACAAGTTGTTGTAGCTTCCATTTAGTCTGTAAGTGGTATCTTTCATAAATCCATGAAGTTGGTGCTTCATGGTAAGTTATCAGGTGCCCATGAAGAAGGGAGTTTGTGCTTCCTACTAGTGGGTGCTTGCAAACAATCTAACATATTTGGTGCTTCCTGTGAGTAGTGGCTCATGAACAAACTGATTTAATAGACAAGGAGCTCATATTTACATCATAAAACAAAGGTTAGTGGTTTTTCCATCTTGGGTTTTCACGTTAAATCCTTTGTGTTGTATGTGTTTGTTTCTCTTTCTTTTGTTGTATATGTTTATGAGATGGTTTTATTTGTTGTCCATGTTATGATGGTTGTTGCAGACATGAATGATTTCCAAGTTAAAAGATAAAATATAAATTGGCACTAAAAGTAAAAGTATCCTTAATAATGATTCACCCCCCTCCCCCACCACCTCTCAGCATTAAACATTTTTTCCAACCATAATCATTAGATGACAATATTTTTCCCTTTTTCGCTTTCGTTTCTATCACTTTTTTAGAAATCCTTTCTTATAAACTTCTTGTCCCAATCATACTTCTTGATACAAGTTAATTAATTCATTTTATAATTAAGTAGAGTGAGATAAATTTAACTTATCCAATTGAGAAAAAGACTAAGGTTCACTAGTTCTAGTTACATAACATCTTTGGCATCAATTTATTGAGAAATGTATCCAACCCCATTCATGATTTTCTCCTCCCATCACAAGGATACAAATTCCTTCACTTTTTTTGGTTATATCTAAATCCTAGCACCTTGGATTTACTCCCATTTATATAAGGTTTCAATACTTCTATTCCTTTTAACTTTATCAACTTTGTCCTAGGATGATGACACTTCATTTTTACATAAAAGACCATAACCATAACTAGTTTTCCTTATTCATTATCTCCCTGTAAATTTAAGGATTCCATTGAAGGTTAAATTCCAATATACATGAAATTTAGTGCATTGGAAAATAATGCCAATATAATCAATAATATTAACATAATGGTGCTAACCTATCCTAATTTCAATATCCTCCACTGATCCTTCCTTAAAATATAGGTCCAATAATTTTGAAGCATTAGTTTGAAGGCTTATTTTTTTATAAAGGTCATCCTTCTCTTAAAAGGTCCCCAAATTTCCCTTTGCCCTTAAAGATATCCATAATATATAATTCCAAATTCAAGACCAATAAATTAACCCAAACACTATGAGATGTAAGTATCTTTAAACAAAAATCAAAACACAATGACCACTTTTTCAATGTTATTAACATAGAGCTTAAAACCATCTTACCCTAATATTCTTGTTGTATCTTATGTGGAGATAAAATGAAAGGATAACCACCCTCTTACTAACATATTGAAAACAAATGGAATAACCTAGAAATTCATGTTGAACCCTAACTATACACAACTCAACCTTCCACTCTAAGATAGGTATTCCATAAAAATACCCCATCATGTCTTGTGAGTCATTCCTACCACTTCGTCCATAGTGTTGTATTAAACTAGAAATAGCTTTTCCCTTGATTTCTAAAATTTTAAACACTTATTACCCTCCCTATCAACTTTTACCATAGGTATTCTTTATGTCTTCCCTAGAGACTTGGGGCTCAAATTAGTTTTCTTTGGATTGAGCTAGTTTTTATCCATTGCATTAGTCTTCTCTTCACCACAATATGTCCTCTACCTTAACCTATTTTATCTAGTTTCATTATGAACCTCCTTATCTCTAGAGTTTAGCTCAAATTTGTCTAAATGAGTAATAAAATACTCTTCATAGCCTTCCACTAAAAAAAACCAAGGGGTATCTTCCAAACACAAAATATGGTCTAATTTAGCCTTGCAAAATGTCTTGGTGCCAACATCTCCTTAAAGTTCCTTAATTATAGATCTTGTACACATGATTTGGATTGTATCATTATATTGCTTGTCATCCATCTCAATGCTATGAGAGTGAATAAAGTGGAGGAATCATGTAACACACCCTCCCACCCCCTTGGGGTAATCTTGGGTTATGGAAGGGGTTACATGAAAACTAACCCAATCTCCAAGGCTTGTTATGAAGATGAGGTCACAAATTTCCTATTTTTCTAGCCTCCTCATAACTTAAAACAAATAGAACCATCACATTGGGATTCTCAATATATTTCTAGTGATATAAGTTTTATATCAATCTGATTCCAGGATTGAAGTTTATGCCCATTTAAAAAATTGAGTGTCTTTCAACCTCGCCACATCAGCATGCCCCATCATATGGCATTGACAAATGAAATATGTGGCTTTGCCATATTGCACAAATCCCTCATGGCCCCCACC
This sequence comes from Pinus taeda, assembly GCA_000404065.3. Lineage (NCBI taxonomy): Eukaryota > Viridiplantae > Streptophyta > Pinopsida > Pinales > Pinaceae > Pinus > Pinus taeda. Next base: position 67,505 of record APFE030547900.1, read on the forward strand.
ATGTCATAACACCATAACACCACCATTGCCCATGCCATTCCTTTGGAACACCCTTTTTAAAAACCTTCACAGTGTGACAAAAATTTCCACATTAATTACTAGAAAGATTTCTCATTCTGCAGCTTTCGTCTACCACGGCTTTTGTTGAATCCTCAACCCACAACAATTAACACTAGAAATAATTGAATAGAATCCATGGTAATGTGGCCCTAGGCCACATCAACTCCACATTGGGGCCATGTATCACATATGGGCCACATGGCACCACATGGCACCCACCACATGTCATGGCACCTCATTAACCTATCTACGTCATTGGTCTCCCTAGTTCCTATTGATGTTAGGGTTACATCACCTTGCCACATGGAATCCTCTAATGGTGCCATGCTTAAGTAAAAAATGTACCCTTTTTCCATCCAATAAGGTCGAATCAACCAACCACATGTCATGCCATGTGGGTGCCACATCAGCAATCTCCCTCATCACCTTCCACATAGAGTCCTTTTTACCTTTCCTAATCCACATGGCACCTACCACCTCAACTATCACAGGGGGCTCCCATAGGGCCAAGCCCTTCATGAAAATATGATATTTCACATAATACAAAATTTGTAACATACCTCCATCCAAACATAGTCCATACTAGGGGTAGAAAGGAGTGTTACTATCATTGACCCATCCTCCAATGTCTTGTTATGGAAATGGGGTTACAAAAAAAAATCATTTTTTAAACTCTTCAAAACCCAATTTTTTATTTTTCCATTGTGTTCATCTCATAGAGGGATTTTTGAAGATATAATTTTTTCCCAAATCTGACCCCTAGATCAAAATATCTGATTGTTTAAATATTCTGCCAATGACCCCTTACCATGTCACCACCGTCTACCATGTGACACACGTGTGGTCCCCACGTGGTTCCTACATGACACTTTATCTCACTGTCATGTCATACCCCTTGTCTAGTCCATGTCATAATGATACCTCAATAGTGTTGTTGTGGCATGCCACCTAACCCTGACCCATTTTTCTTGTCCAAAAACCAAGGGGCAAACACACAAAACCTCTAGGGTGACATCATGTCGTGGTGGCATCACTCTAATGTAACCCTACCAAAACTCTAGAGATAGAACCCCTTCTCCATTATTTTTTAGGAAATTATTCATTCCCTGAGGTTTTCTTGTTGAGCTCCTTAAAAAACCATCGGGGTGAAGTCAAGCCCTGTCACTATTTAAATTCCCCGAGATAGAATATTGTTACATAATTTACTGGGAGTTTTTCCAATCCACTAGGAAAAGTTACCTTGGGAATTTCTTATTGTCCCACTTTTGAAATCGCTGAGGTGATATAATCCCAGCCATGTGGGCACCTCTAGTTGTGCCATGTATCACCCACTTTACCCACCCAAACAGTCAAATCTAGCTGTGATGTGGCATTCCACAGTGGTTCCACATCATCTTAGGTCCACATTAAAGGCCACGTAGTCTAAGACCCACCCAACTCTTGCCTCTTCCCCCAAATGAATTTTTGTTATTTGGTGTATCCCTTCACATCTCAAGATGTGAATACACCAAGGCGTGAATACCTCGGGAGTTTCTCATTTTCTCCATTTTGAAACCATCAGGGTGATGTCAGTGCCAAGGTGATGTCATTCTTACTCATGTTGATGTCACTCCATCCACGTAGCCTCCTTTAGGAGTGCCATATGTCATCTATCTTGGGCTACTTGGCCCTACCAGTGAGTTATTAGAACATACCATGTGGTATTCCCCTCTAGGTGCCACATCACCCATAAGCATTGTTGGCTTATTGGGGCTTGACCCAGGTTCAGAAATGTTTAGCCAAACAAATCCCAAAACTAATGGCCCTTTCAGTAATAGTCTGCGGAGCGCGGACTGAGGTCTCACCCAAGGTAGTAAGGGAGGGTGCTGGAACAAGGTTTTCACACCCTAGGGATGTCTTGATGAGGTCTAGAAGTTCTCAACAAATCCTGCGTGTTGCCCTACTTCCACGTAGTTGCTTGTTTAGAGTAACTACCTTTGCTCGGCTTGGAGGACGAACGCGAATGAAACTTACCTTTTTTGTTTTTAATATTATTATATATCTTTAATTAACTTACAATAATTTCACTTACCATTTAACATAAACATACATGGACACAATTAAATTGTAAACAGATGCATAAGCCAGAATATAGAATAGATACAAAATATTCCAAAACCAACTTAGCTTTATTAATGCCCTTTTCCAGTTACAGTCCACTTCATGCCCTGTGCACACAGCTGTATGGGTCCACGCACACAGCCGCAGACTCTACCAGGCCTCTTTGCACATCGTTGCGGAGCCTCTATCTCCTATTACAATCGTCGACTTAGACTTATAGACTCAAAGTGACTATCGTTGTTAACAAACCATACACTATAGATCTTCTCCAATTCTTTTCCAAAAACTATCTTCTACACCTAGAGCCTTGCTCTATTTATACATTCTCATGGTCCACAGACCATGGGCAAGCCGACTCACTTTCTATTATTTTACCTTATTTTCAAGCAAACTACCCTTTGACTTGACTCATTACAACTCATGCTTTGCGCACTTTGTGTAGCCTTTACAATACCAATATCCCCAAAATTTTGGGCTTTAAGCCCTAAAACCATTACGCAGGGGACCTGCTTCCCAACAGGCCCCCAACAAAAACATTGTGACTCGTCTAGAGTCACTTGGCTGGTGTGGTGATCTTCGCTTGGAGTCCATCCAAAAACCTCTGCACTTCGTGGATGTCGGCCACACATTCCTCCGTTGTTTGTTCTACCAATTGTGTGTAATGCTCTAATGCATCATTGTCAGTGGTGTCCTCTTGCCTTTTCGCATATGTGTCTTGCATCTAGGATAGCTTCCTTTCGATCGTGGCAATGACTGTGAACGCTTCCTCGAGCCAAGGCTAGATGCGTGCTTTAAGCTTTACTTCTTTTTGTCATGCGGTGTCCACCTGTTCTTTTAGATCATGGACCTCCCTTATCTTGGCCAATCATTGGGTGAGGGTGACCGTCTACGCAGTTCCCCAAACATCGTCATAAGCCTGCTGCAATTCCCGCACTTCTGACTCTAACTTCTGTAGCGTTGGGTCCTTCTGGAGTGAGGTGAGTGTAAAGAGGGACTAGTCTAACAAGCCAACGCAGTCTTGTACAACATGCTCTATCTCATTCAACCCCGATATAATGGCTTGGTGGCATTGCTCTCTGAATTTCGAGGGTGTAGAGGACTGCGCCTTCAGTCGTAGCTCTGTTATCTGCAAGTTCAGCTCCAACTGCACCCTCGCAGCCTCCTCCTGGGTCCTGTGAACTCCAGCTGCTAGTTGGTGAATATTTTCTGCTATGGGGGGTGTTGTCGGTATGGCCAACTCTGCAATGCTACTACAGGCTTCCTCCACTGCCTGTTCTACTCCCAAGTTTTGGGCAACCATGCTACTGCACTATAGGCTGAGTTGTTCTAAATTTACCTTCTGCTCACTCAAGACTTGGAGAGCGTGGCCCTCCCTGGCACAAAGCTCCACAGTTACCCCATCCTGCAACTGGTGTAGGCTTTCTCTAGGAAGAGCGGCCAAATTCAACACCCAGCCCCTCATGTCACCTTTGGTTGTTGGTAAGACAACTACTTTTGCTAACACCAAAGTGTTTGTTTTGCATGCTTACAACATCTGTTCAACCTCGATTATACCTTCGACAAGGTGTGATGTCATCATTCCTGGGGGTTTCACTTGTAATGCCTGCAACTGCACTCTGAGCGCCCCCATCACAGTCGTCTGCTCCATCATCAACTCTGCTAGAGCATCCTTGTCAATAAGGGTTCCACCCATGGTCTTTGTTGTCTTTGTCCTTTTTCGAGCGGAAGGCTGCTCTTGGATGCGCGACCTCTTGAGTTGGGTCACATTCATTGTAAGGTCCGTGCATTCTTGTGTCTCCACCTCCCCCTATATATCCTGCTCCATGGGCATTTCTTGGCCTTCCTCAGCCTCCTCAGTGGGTGCAGTTATGGTCTATGTCATTTGCTCTAGTGCGGCTACCTCAGCGGCCATCTATTGCATGGATGTTTCCCGTTCCTGATGCTTTCTCTCCGCTAGCTTCACAATGCATAGCTTGGTCTCCTTCTTCTTCTACTGTGCTGCAATCTTTTCCAATTTCGCCAAGTTCAAGGCAGGCCACTTCAAAGACCATGACACCATTACTTCAAAGATTGCATCATTTGTGGCAATGAACAACAACTTTTCCCATGCTAGGGTTGGATCCTTGCGCACCTAGATATACAAGTTATGCATATCTGCCTTGAATTATGCCACACTCTGTAAAGTGTTATATACCATCGGGGAAAAGTGTAGCCTACATTTGATCCATGTTCGTAAACTCACTTCTACAAATTCCAAAATACCTTTATCTCACGGATCCACGCCGCGTCTTTTTTTGCCCAGAGAGAGGTGTACCTCATGGCCTTGTGTATGTTCTGCTCCATGGCGAGAAACAGTCTGTCTGCTAGCAGCTCCCTGGAAACCAATAGGATGGATAAGAGAACCCACGTGTAGTGGAAGGACTTACCCTAGTCCTAGGCATCCCTGCAATTCGTCAAAAAATCATCATAGAGAAATTGTGCCCAATTGAACTGGACCCCTTCTGCACACTGCTCCGCCAACACAATTACAGATGTTGGCACTTCGTCTGGACGACATTTCCTCATGAGCTTGCTGGACAGTAGCTGGGTGGCAACACGCACCCCTCGGTCCTTGATACTTGCTATTACATACCTTCGCTTCATTTTCTCTAGCTTGTATTTGACCTTCATAGCTTCTGTGAGGCCCAAGTTGCTACTTTTTCTAGCGATGTCTGCGGGATTACTTCCTTTAATTGGTAACCGTGAAATTCGGTGAATTAAGTCAGCCATGACGGGAATTAGCTCTTCCAGCCATAGATCCCCGTCATGTACTAGACACAGTAGCTGTTGGATGACAAATATTGTGATAGGCATGCGGTGGTAGTAGGGTATCCACTTCAGATGAAGTAACCCTACCTTCTCCACACCTTGCAACCATTTTTGCTGTTGTATTTTTTCTGCAGCCAGTTGTGGGAACTTCTCACTATCTGCAAGGTCTCAGTCTTCAAATTTTATATTCAGTACCTGTCCAAGAGGCAGACTGTCAAACCTTATATCATCCAGAAGAAGCGGGGTCTAGATCACACTCTTCATGGCCTCCATGTCCTTTTGCATCTTGGTTTTCCCTTTCCATGGGGGAATGTAGGGGGCTAACTCTATCACTGAAGGTGCTTGGGAGACATTTTTCGCCTCATCATCCTGTGCCTCAATTTGGGCTATCAGTTCTTGTAGATCTTCCTCCTCCTCCTCTGTTTCAATAGTGACAGCTTTGCCCTTCTCTATCATCGATATTTTACTAACTCTTGGGTGCCGTGGTGATACCTGGACAGGCCCCATTGGCTATTTGTTTTTCTGTGGTCGCAGTGTGCATGGGGACTTCGTACCTCTGGTGCACCTTCCGCCTCTCCAAGCTCCTCCTGGGTCACTCGGGTTTTGGGCTACCTCCCATAACTCGCACTTTGGTTCTTGACATTGTGTTTATATTGGATTCAATCGATCACGTACGCACAGGTGGCATGATAGCTTGGGGCTCATTGCTCTGTGCTAACTCAATTCTCAAAAACCCTAGAGCTGCTTCAAAGCTACCCCATAGAATTTTATAGTAACATTCAAATTTGAATTCAACCATTCCCTCCATTTTTGAGTCATTAGTACCTGCTTGGTGGCAGATCTCCCCGAATCTATCTTGTAATTCATGTCTTAATGGCCCACCACCCACTACTTTATGCATAAATTAGCCTTCTTGTCATGAACAGTGTTGTCAACGGTCACCCCCCAGCCTATCTGCACAGTAGTGCATCCCCTTAATCATGACTGTGATCCTTGTGATAGACGGGCTCTACGCGGAACCTCCTTTCCATGCAGATTTCCTGCAATCTTGTTTAGCCCTCTTTCAATTGCCTAGAGCACTGAGACCGTGCCTTCTACAGATAGTCAGGTGGTCGCACCCCTAGGCTGAGACTGCGCTTTTCCTACTAGCCTTGGCTACAGGCACCTTTCATCTTGTTCCTCTGTATAGAGTACCTTTCCTTGTTTAGGAAGGTGTAATTGTAGGCATGATAGCAGGATCACAACTCTTTCTACTGCAGTAGTAGGGCTGTCCATACTCGGTCTTATCATACTTAGATTTTCATAGCCTGCTTGCGCGACTTCAGTTTCCAGTTTGCAGATTTCTTCATCCAATATCATGCTTCTCTTCCTCAGCTGTGCCCATTCATCATTGATTTCACAAAGTTTCATGCTTCCTCACCGAAGGTCTTCTTGCAACTGCTTAATTCCTTTACCAAGGTCTTTGTGTCCTATTCCTACTGTGGGAGCTGTGGTCTAGGGATTCTTCTCTATTCTCCTAGTCTTTTCTCTTCTTATCACTATTGGGTTCATTTTCGCACTCCAGTTTTTGCTTATGGTCCTATACGCCCATCAAACCATGAGCATGCGTAGGTCCCAATCCATTTGGCCCTCCTAGTAAACTTTCTTCATGATCCCAAATAGCCTTGTTAGCACTCCATCGTGGGGTATTTTCGGAGTGCGTCATTCTTTTTGCTGTGCGAGGTCCTGATTTTTTATCCTTAGACTGGGTTGTGCCTGCCCAACACGCGACTGCACCCATTGACACAGGTGGGCATGCAAACACCTTTTCCCTGGCTGCCTGATTCATTTTGGATGCTAGGGACTTCCAAACCATAATTGCATCCTTCTTCTACATTTGCACCAGCTCCCTATATTATTCTGGTGCGTCTGCCACCATTTTGTGGGTGTCGCGAGAAACACCTAGTCCATCGCATCATAACATTACTGCTTTGGTACTAACCTTATGGCTTTGTCTAAGAGTTCATCCCCACCTGTGTCCCCATCATATGTTGGTAGTTCCCTAGCTTCGGTTGTCACATACCGCAGTGATCTAATCATCATGTTGCAATTTAGTGTTGAGACTTCGTGCAACTGGTTCTACCAGTGTTCTATTTCTTTGTCTGAATCCAAAGTACAGGAACTGTTGTGCTCCCATGAGATTCTCCCATCTTCAGTCAGGTTTACCCTATCCTGGTCTTGCACCGTTATTTGGTAAATGCAGTCAAACTCATCATCGTTGTCATCTTTGTGCACAGGTTCAGAGTAGTGTACTCCTTCATCTAGATCCAGAGACACTACTACATGTAGAGACTTTTTCTCAAAAGTCATTTTTCGCTTCTTCAAGTTGATGACTCCATTCATATCCATATCCCAATCTATCCCTAACAAAACAAGTTAAGGTTACTATCATACACAATCTCTATTACCCCAAAGTTCATCTATGTGCTTGCACCTTCAATATCCAATGTTACCCCTTGCAGTCTTCCCATGGGCACGATCTTTTGTTGGTTCGCCATCCGTAATTGAATAAGAGACCACTGTAACACAGGTTGGTCCATTCATTCCCAAGTCTGTTTTGGTAACACGTTCATGTCTGAACCCAGGTCAAGGACTACCTGATCTATCTCATATTCATCGATTTGCGCCATCAACCGCATTTCCCTCCCAGTGCGCAGAGCATGCTTCCCCATCTTTCACACTATGTGTGGTTCCCCTGATCCTGCGCACCAAGTGATTAGCTCTTAGAGTCCTTTAACTGCTTTATTGTCTCATAGCAGCTTCATGCATGTCTCTAAAAAGGTAGTAAGCATAGATGAATCCATTCCCAGTTCTGGTTGATCCTTACTACCTGAGGTAGAGGCTTCCTTCAAGCTCTTCGTAGCTTCCATAACTATTTCCTTCGTGCATTCCAAGTTAGGCTCAGATTCCTTTGTAGGGCCCTTGCGAACACATGTATCATCCTCGGGTTGCTTTCCGTTATCTTCCCTTGTAGTCACGCCACTTCTAAGCATCATATTCACGTTGGGGTCTTCTTTGCGTGGTTCAGACCTCATCATTTGGATATTTTGAGTTGGAGTAGGCTATAGTACCCCTTTCTCTCTCATCTGTGTGATCAACGTCAGACAATCTACTACTTCATGATCAAACTAATAACAATACGGACAACATATTCTAGTCAGATTTGTACAATTGCGTGCGTAGTGCCCGGGTCCTCCGCAATTGTAGTAGATTAACTGTCCATGCCCTCATCCGGGTCCCATTCCTCCTTGTCCTTGAGCTCACCCTTGAAATCCCCCTGCGTGATTGTTTTTGCTGGATCGAGGCCTTGCATTTCTATCTGCATTGGATAAGATGGGGTCCTATTCATCATTAGCTCATAACTCTGACATGTCCACTCATCATGACCCATTGATCTACAAAAATTACAGTACATTTGCGCGGAGCCTAGGTAAACTTTTTCAATAGGTGATAGTTTTCCGTCGCGTGCTTTCCTCCTACCTGAAAAATTATGCACCAGAGTGTGGGGGATGCACTCGGCCCTACTTTCGCCTCTAGTCTCAATGGTCCGAACTGTATAGGGTCTGTTGTCATCAATTATCCAAGAATTG
>APFE030547900.1:76373-100299 GCA_000404065.3 Pinus taeda
AACTCAACAGTTACCCCTACACTTTAATTCTCAATGGCAACGGTCCCCCTACCACCAAATAGTTTGCTAATACAGGACAATGATCCTTGTCGTGATCTTGGCTTTTACATTTTATACACCACACTTCTTCACATGCCTTTGGCCGTGGTACCCTATCTTGCTTGAAAATTTGCATCTCCAAGCATAGGTTTTGTAGTTGCCCATGGATTTGTTGGACACCCAACCCTGGATCCTGTATCGGTGTTTCGTGCAACCTCATCGCCATTTCCAATGCCTCTACCTAGGTTGAGAGCTTCTGTTGTGACAGTAACGTCCTCAGGTGTGGTGTCAAAGATGCCACAAACCACGCATAGTGTTGTGCATTTTTCAGTGTCATAGTAGCCTCGCATATCATACTTTTCAGCCTCTAATCTAGATCCTAGTGGGTTTTGCCTGCAAGCATCACGAGCTCCTTGAATCTGATGATCGACTGCATTTCCGATTTCAGACAGCAGAATTCTCTATTCAATGCAATCTGGATCTTTGCTATTCCAGCATTCAGGTGATCATTTGAGCGCTTGATATACCATGTCAGTGTGCGATCTTGTAGCGCACTTACCAATGTGGCCTTCTTAATGTTATCATTTGTAACCCTGTGCGCATCCCACACTGCTCTTACTATGAACCAAAACTGATGTGGATCTTCATTCCCTACTCCTCTGAATACAGGAAACTTGATCGCGCTCACCATACTAAATTTTTGGTTTGGTGGAGGCGGTGTGGGCGAAGATGGAGGTGAAGAAGTTGATGGGAGTGGTGGTGTTAGTGTGGATGATAACTGCGAAATGCACCGCCTAATCAAACTAACTGCACTTCTTGGAGAACCCTAAGCGTGCTCTTGCTCACTTGCTCACAGTGGTGAAATTAAAGGACTGTTTCCTAACCCTTCGATCCCTTTGTAGACCTTTCTGCTCCACGTCATTCCACTCATTAATGTATTCGCATCACCCGTTTTTCACATAACACCATCTTAATCCAGGTATTCAAAGACTTGATGTACTTACCTCGCGGTCCCTTGAGAAAATGTCTTTCTTCTTCACTGTAGCTGACAGTTGTGTCTATCACAAATTTAGTGATAAATCCTCCTATTATCCAATCCAGCCAATGGTCTACAACCCATGCGATCTTATCTTCAGATGCCTCTAGCCTGCACAAACTCTAGAGTCCACACTATCGATTGATCGAGCTTGCACCTTCCTTGGCTATCTGCTAGCCTTACGATCCAATTGTATAGTTCCAAAGAGAATGTCGCAAAGAAGATCTCGTGGATTTCTGTATATATGAAGTGATCCAACCACCTCTTCTCGGATATCCGCAATGCTTTTTTTTCCTGTATTATGAACTCGTGCACCTCCTGATACAACCAATATTCAATTTCTTTCTTCATAGGGTTCTAGTGTTTCGACATCAGACATCCCTTAGGTAGATCCTGGTCCCGACAATGAAACCATTTGTTGGCTTATTGGGGCCTGCCCTAGGTTCAGAAATGTTTAGCCAAACAAATCCCGAAACTACTAGCCCTTTCGGCAACAGTTTGTGGAGCACGGACTAAGGTCTCACCCGAGGTAGTAAGGGAGGGTGCTGGAACCAGGTTTCCGCACCCTAGGGATGTCTTGATAAGGTCTGGAAGTTTGTGAACCAATCCTATGTGTTGCACTACTTCCGCGTAGTCGCTTGTTGAGAGTAACTACCTTTGCTCGGCTTGGAGGATGAGCGCGAATGCAATTTACCTTTTCTGTGCTTAATATTATTATAGATCTTGAATTAACTTACAATACTTTTAGTTACCATTTAACATAAATAGACATGCGCGCAATTAAATTATAAACAGATGCATAAGCTAGAATATAGAACAGATACGAAATATTCCAAAACCAACTTAGCTTTATTAATGCCCTTTTCGAGTTATAGTCCACTTCCTGCCCTGTGCACACAGCTGCAGGGGTCCACGCAAATAGCTACGAACTCTACTAGGCCTCCATGCACACCACTCCAGAGCCTGTATCTCCTACTACAACCCCCGACTCAAACATACAGACTCAGAGTGACTATCGTTGTTAAAAATCCATACACTATAGATCTTCTCCAATGCTTTTCGAAAAACTATCTTCTACACCTAGAGCCTTGCTCTATTTATACATTCTCATGGTCTGCGGACCATGGGTAGGCCGACTCACTTTATATTAGTTGACCTTATTTGTGGGCGGACTACCCTTTGACTTGATTCATTACAATTCACACTCTGCGCACTTCGTGGAGCCTTTGCAATACCAATATGCCCAAAATTGTGGGCTTTAAGCCCTAAAACTGTTACACGGGGACCCACTACCCAACAAGCACACATTGTCTACCATCATGGGTTGGGTTCCATTGGCTTCGATCCATGGCACAAAATTTAGTTTTACTTATAATTTTTCCTTGGTTTTTTCTTCCATATAACAACTCCTGTGTGTCAAGGAACCAATGGCCTAGTTTAAAACATGAATCCCCTTGATTAATCAACATCCCTCATGCAATGAGAAAATCGATGGCCGAGATCAAATGAGGACCCCCCTCCCCTTTATGACATCACAGGGGGGAGAGGGTCCTTATTCATGGTTCCATCCCTTAGTTTTGCACCCCCACATCAATGGTCGACAATTATTCAAATTAGATCGATGAAATGAGAGGGTGGTGACCCCTAATGTACGAAGTAAGGGGGGTGACCCCCTGAGTTACGAAGTAAGGTGAGGATGACCTCTTGAGGTACAGACTAAGGGAGGGGGGTCTCTCATCAACATTCCACCCTTACAAAACCATGACACTAAAAGGAATATTAACTTTTCATAATGAAAGGACCACCAAACTTCACTTTTTGACACTTATTCAATTTTGTTTCGTTGGTCTTTACTATGTGTATGTGTTTCAAAGATATCCTTCCTGAGCTTTATTCCCACATACCAAGATATATATATGTATACGTGTCTGTATACGCAATCCCATATATAGCATATGACTTAGCATCTGTTATCACCTAGATTGAACCTCAGGATGAAGGCAGGCAATGTCAGGGTAACCACAAACCAGGCTTAGCCAAGTAGCTAGCCCTACTAGACTGGGAGAGGGCTCTCTCCATAAATATCTCAGCCAAGATGACTAGATCAGGTAAAGGATTTTAGGCTAGATATAGTAGCATAAATTTTGATTGGAGTTTGAAGGGGTTTTGCCGGATCAGGAGGAGTTGGACAGTTTAGGTCTAGGGAATTAGGTTAGAATTGCAGGGTGTTCAATGGGGAAAGGTAGGCATAGGTTTTATCACTCAAGGGCTTGATGGTGTGAGATGTTTTAGACTAGTGAGAAGTTAAGAAAAGCATGTGAAAGCCATGGATCCTTCCTAGACTACAGAAAACATGAAATTGTGAATGGTTTCCCAAGGCTGAGCACTGATGTAATGAATTCAGCCTATCAACTTGAGAACATTCAACTAGAAGCAATGAAATGATTAAAGAAGCATACAAAACACATTAACATATGATCACATAAGAAGAAAATATACTAAAACTCCATACCACATGGATCCCATAAAAATAGCTACAATTCTTATTAATCTCCTGCTAAACTGCTTACAAAAGGTGTACAATCAAGGTCTGAGCATCCAGCTGAGTCCAACCCTTTACAATGAGAAAGAAGAAGATATAGACATGAATTCAACCTCCTCCCATCCTCAGGGGTCGAATCCCTAATTTGAGGAGCTAATCTAACTAATACTGAACAAGAAATAGGAATATAGGCATCTCAACAACTTGCCTCTAAAAGTGAAAAACTGATTCATTTGAGCTCAAATTTACTTCTAAAGCAATGAATCTACCCTCTATTACTATTTATCTATCATAGTTACATTCCGAGTCATAATTTACAAAGGGGAAACAACCTCCATGAGAGAGAATCTAAGAACACAGTAAAAAACTTGAAAAATAGGCATCCTGAGTAAAATTTTCCCTATACACAGCGCCACTGGCCCAACACATAATGCCATTTTCAGGTCTCTTTTGGAGGCATTCACGGCATCCAAATTGAGCTCATGATATGCCATTCAAAAGGTCTTCCAGTAGAATTTCTAAAACACCTAGAATTTCTATTTGAAGCTCATTTGACCCCTCAAAACGTGATTCTCCCAAGACTGCTTCTGTGTGTCCAAAAAGTGGTTGAAAGGTCATTTTTAGGGTGTTTTTTGACCTTTGGGTGGACCAGTATTGCTCCAAAAACTTTGAAAATCTCTAGGGTGCATGTCCTCATCACTTTGAATCCAAAAATTCAAACCATTTCTTCATTAGGTGCCCCTAGGAAAATCATAACGCCACCTCCTGTGTGTAGAATTTCAAAAAATGGCAAATGACAGAAATTTATCCAAACTTGGCCAAAATTGGTGAGAAGCACCATCATCAAGTGTCTTGATGAGCCAAGGAAGCTTCAACAAGCATCCTAAGCCTATCTTCCTCCTTTTTTCCTTTCAAGGCCTGCCTTAGCCTAGCTTTCATCTTCTTGACCCTCATATTGCAAATCTTGTTTTAGGTCTTGTAATGATATGCCATGTGTCTAATCATCTGATTATGTTTGTTGGCCTTCTGTAGTAGCTTCTCAAGGTGCAAGTTGATTCTCTCAAGCCAAGTCTCTCTATCATCTTCAATCTCTTTCTCAATAGAAGTCAAAGTGACTTGTGCCTCTTTACCACTTTGTCATTTTACCTTGAGCATTTCCAGCTCCATGAGGACTTGTTTGTCACTCCGCTGCTTGTTTTCTTGCTCCAAATATGTGATGATATACTTGGCCCTCTCTAAATTGTCTGCCAAACCTTGTACCCATGCTTCCCTTTCTTGTATGATGATGTAGTTTATGGTTTCTTCATCCTGATCCTCTAAGTCAATGATTTCCACTCCATTATGAGTATAATGCTACTCTGGCTCATCATACTCAGTCAAGTCAAAGTCCCTTTCCTTCTCATCATCAAGACTCTCCTCTGACATCTTTTCCTTCCCTTTGTGCAGCTGCTACACCTATACCTACCGTGTTGATGAAGAAGGAAAAGCCCCTTCCACGTCCTGTGGAGCTAGCATTTGTCAATGAGATGATGAAGAAGGAAAGGTCCCTTCCACATCCCGTGGAGAAAACACTTGCCTATCGGCTGCAAATAATCTGCTTGTGCCACTCTGATATGTCATGTAAATGGGCACCTCAGTAGTTCTAGTCTCCTTGGCTTCCTCATTTGGTTTCACTTGAATACTACTAGGCCCCCCTGCTTCTTGAGACACTGGTGGAGGAATTTGAGGACCCCTGAAGATGTCATGAGAAATAAATGTCTCCCAAGAGATGTTGAGGAGACTGAGATGATGAAGCACAATCATCTTGATCAGGGAGTAGTGATAAAGACTGCTCATCTGCTGAGGGTATGGCTTCTTCTGGAAAAAATGAGCCATCTTCTCAATATTCTTGAACAAGAAGTAAGGGAGGTTTAACATCGTCACCCTGGTAAAACTCATGAGGAGCCCGATGTCGTAAGTGTACAACCTAGAAAATTTTCCCTCACAAGTGAAGTACTTCATGATGATTTTCATCATGGGGACATACTTGTCTTCGATAAATCTGAAAGGAAAAAGTCTCTTCACCTAATTTCTGTGCTGGGGTTTGATATAAGGCTTATAGTAGTGTTCATATAGGTCCTAGGCCTTGTACCACTTCCCCCCTACATTTTGAATCCTAGTGGCATCTGAAATGATGGAAGGTGAAACTATGAATGTCACTCCAACAAGAGTTACCTTGTTGCCCTGGAGTTGAGCTACAAAAAAGTCTAGTGAGCTCAGGGTGGTGTTGAACTCTCTCTACCTGCTCACAAAACTCATAGCAGCTAAGATATCTAAAACATGTGATAGCCAACTGAGAGGCCTGCAATTCCCTGAGGTTTTATGACTCTTTTATGATAATCCTACCTCCCTTGTGTGGTTTTATTTGCTGCCTAGCTCTATCTGTTGAGGTGTCACTACCTATGTTTTCCTCCTCCTCATAGTCTCGGTCCTCTGTGTCCATGTTTGCAGGGCTGGAGGTTGTATGAAGGGAATGAGTGAAAGTGTTTTAAGAGTGAGGGGATGGGAAATGACTTTATGGGCTAAAAATGAATGAGGGAGTAGGAAATGACAAAATGAGGGGGAGGGCTTGCTTTGTTTGGGAAATTGCCCTTGGGGAAGAGGGATAAAGGGATGGAAATGATATGGAATAGGGGTAAAGGGATAAAGGGATAAGGGGATGAGTTTAGAGCTGTAGGGATAGGTCATAGGATGAACAATGAGGGTTTAGGGTTTTAGGCATCACTAGGGAGATTTTTAGGGTTTCATTTTATCATGGAGAATGATGCTTATGATGTTGATATGCAAACCAAAACTATAGCAAAGGACGTAAACTTACTTGTATGCAGGTGAGAGGGAAAATTTCAGGTATGTATGAAGATTTGAGGCTTTTCTAGCCCTCCTACACAACGTGTAGCACCGGTGCACAAATGCGCAATGCCACCCTAGAAGCGCAACACCAGTGTAAAATAACACTGCAAAATTTTTCCAGACACGCAACACCAAGCTCTGAACACACAGCGCCAACCTTGCCTACCTCAAACACACAACACCACTCTACCAATGTGTAGCACCACTCTTCCCCTGCTCCAGAAGTGCAATGCCAACCTTCCTTCGCCTAAAACCCACTCAAGCTTGCCTCTTCTTCTCACTTTTTGATTCCTTGCTTGCCAAATGAGAACAATGAACTTGAAAATTAAATGCAAGAGCTTAAATAGGAGTAGATTTTGTTTTTTCACTTGAAAAAACCATTTTGTAATGTTTCTTATCCTTCTTCAAAATTTTGTTTTTAATGCCTTTTCTTCTTTGTGTCTTTGCAGGTGGATAATGCTCAACTTGAACTGATTTTTGCAATGTTTCTTTGTTTTGCAGCAAGGAGAGATGCTCTAGTGTAGCTGGGATCATCCATTACATATAGTGACTTAAAATTACATAAGAAATACAAATAAACTCAAAATACTCTGTTTTCACCTCAAAAACATGTTTTTGAGGTGAAAATTACATTAGGTTAAAAGATAATTATTCAGTGACTATGACCTACAAACCATCGTGTTTAACTTATTTATCATCCTCATACCCTTGATGACCTTTATTTACATTTTAAAATCAGGCTCTTAACCTTGGTGATGATACCCTAAGAAATAATGAGAACATGCCCTATGACCTAATGAAAGCATGATTGCTAAGTGACCATGAAACCATAACTGAAGACAACCTGAAGAAGGGTCAACAAGTATACTCTATGAGGGAGAAATTTAGATTTTCTAAAGAGAAGACAACCATCAATGGATTAGTTTGGCATAGCCTAATGAAATGATGTGAAATTTTCAGTATGGGACCCCTAAAATGAAAATGCAAAGAGCAAATTTTGATCCCTAATGGAAGTATGCAGATACTGACACTAACAGCATCAACAAGACTATCCCTCTTAAGCTTGATATATCCTTAGCCCATCCCATATGTGAATACATATGAACAATTATATATGTACACATACATATATGTACAAGCCTACTTCTCCTAACATTACAATCACTATGAAACTATTCCTTTTGAGCCTTACAATTACATATTTAGGCCTATTATTCAAAACACTTTAGATATAGGAATTTAGTCATATGATAGAGATTCGCTCATCTCTCACATTCATGTCCTTAAAATGAATTCAAATTTAGTTATTACACACATAAGTTTTCCACTTATTCATTAATCACAAAGGAATTAACCATTTCTCACTAACTTGTAGGAAATAAACATTCCTTCTTATGACACAAGTAATAAGACATCCCTCAGTTGAATAGACATGGAAATTAGACCATTACTTGAGGATTGATCCAAATATCAGTACTACAAGGATTTAAATTCCTTAGCATTAACACATGCATTCACCATTACTTAGGAATACATAGGACATCAACATTTAATATTCCTATAGGAATCACATTCCACGCATTCATAATGGAATTTAAATAGCACAATAAGGATACATATAAAATGCAGTTTAACATAGAGCATAATAGGTACTTATCTTATAATGAATTAGCTAGCCATGGAGATTGGGACTTTAACTCTCCACCCAACCTTAGTTTCACTTACACGGAAGTCTTTCTTTTAGCCAATCACCCTCAAACTAGGATTCAAGGTCTAAGGAGGTGGTTTGTTTAGAAGCTTCCAACCATTGCAACTCAACGACTTTTAATATAGTAACCAAAACATATCACGCGTTTTCAAAATATCAAGAGAGCCTCAATTTTTTTTTGGAGAGAGAGATAAGTAACAAGGATATGCCACGCTACTCCTATAGGAATAAGAGTGCACTTACCAACAAATTCTCAATGGTTCTTCCACCCATGTTATCAGCCCTCCCAAGGCTACACTAGGTGTCATCAACCCACTAATCATGGGTGCCTCAACCTCTAATAAATTATCAACCAACATATTCTCAAATGATTTTATCTTCCCCAGGAACACAACCATAGCCTTGTGATTCTCAACCATCACTACTAAATATTGACTCGATTTTTTACAGATCTTTGTCATTCTTGCGACGATTATTTGTAGCTATAATGACAAACGGAGATTTCATGAAACATCATTTTTGGTATAGTCTTAATTTAGAAATCCTTTTTTCATAAGAATTCCAAAAATAGGAGTCGTCAAAACGTTTACATTGGTTTGTCAGAAATCCTCATTAGATGAATGATAATAAGAAATATTCTTTGTGTCATCAAAAAGTGTGAGGGAAGATCAACAATAACCTTCCATAGTTGTGACATTTCTTCCATCAAAAAGGGCATCATAAGACTGACGTCATCAATAATTTTTTTTAGCATATTACGATGAACCTGCCATAGTTGTGATGTTTTAGACATTGAAAAGGGCGTCGTGAGATTGATGTCCTTGCTAATTTTTTAAAATATTTTGTGATAAACTTGTCATACTTGTGAAGTTTCTATTGTGATAAAGGGAGTTTTAATAATGATGGTTGTGATCATTTTTTTAAATATTTTATGAGGAACCTTCCATATTTGCAATGTTTCAATCATCGAAAAGGGTGTCGCAAGGCCTATGTCTTCAATATTTTTTTTAAAATATTTCAAAGTACCTACCATAGTTGTGGTGATTATGTTACGCTCCTATACTACTTGTGTAACCCCTTATTTTTATTAATACAATCCCCTTACGATATTTTTGTACCCATGTAGTCCCCATATTGTTATTATTGTGCCCCATAGAAGCCCGCTATTGTTATTATTGTGCCCTTGCATTATTATTGTTATGTCGGCTCTAATTATATTATGACCCCTTAGACTCCTATATATAAAAAGGAGGTCTTGTCATTTGTATCATCCAAGAATTGTTCATTTTTGTAATGTAAAGGAGGTTTCCCCTAGGAGAGGCTTATTTCTAAGGTGTTGATCTATCTTTTCTATCTTTTTGTTTTGCTGGTTTCATAACATTTGGTATCAGAGATTTGGATTCTAGGGTTTCGCTGCTCCAAATAGGTCATCGTGGAATTTTCTTTATATCTATTTTTCTGTGACGTTTCAGAAGCTAAAAAAAAAACCCATTTGAGATGAAATTGCGCTAAACCTCGGCCCTGAATTTTAGATATTGTATTGCTATGCTTTTGGAGATATGATCTGAGGAAGTTAGCGTTTTTACAAGCTCCAGAATTTCATCTAAAACAGCTCATCGTGAAATTTTCTCTATAACTTTGTTGATACTAAGTTTTAGAATCTAAAAAAAAACCCATTTGATAAGAAGTTGATCTAAACCTCGAGTCTGAATTTCAGATCTTGTCATGCTATATTTGCGGATATATGATCTGAGGAAGTTAGGGTTTTGGAAGATGCCCGAATTATATCCCAAACAAGTTGGGGAAAATCATCATAACTGTCTCTTTGAGCATCAGATTGAAGATTCGTAAGAATTTACAAAAACAGGACGAAATGTAGTTTTCTGTGTATATTTTTCAGATCAGAAAGTCAAAACAGTGACACGTGGCACTTCATACAAGTTCGCTCTTCTAAAAAGGTATATACTCAGGTCATCTTGGGAGATTGTGCATAACTCTTTCTTGGAGAATCCAATTTCAATCAGACTGGTGGAATTGGATGGAGGAAGTAGAGGGCTATTGTAGGTCGTGATTTTAGAACTTGAAGATCCGAAATTACAAAGTTACAGTCGTTTCAAGATTGAGCTCCTAAAATCAAGAAAGGGCGATATGAGGAAGTTTGATGGTAAGGATCCAGTAAATTGGATACTACAAATGGAGCAATATTTTGATCTACATGAGGTGAAACTGTTACAAAAGGTACGTATTACATCTTCATATTTAGAACTGGATCAATTTTTATGATATAAAGGGATTTTTTCTCATAAACCACTTGTTACGTGGTCAATTTTCACGAAGGAAATGGTAGCACATTATGAGGATACAAAGAGAAACACCTTCTTTATCCCATTGATAAATCTCAAACAAAAGTGTTCAATGATAGAGCACATTAAGGACTTTCAAAAATTGAATATAAGGGTAAATGATATTCCAGAGAAGCAAAGGGTTGATGTCTTCATAGGTACTTTAAAGGATAACATTCAACATGAGGTTTGTCTTTGGGAACCTGATTCATTGGAGAAGGCATTTAGGTGGGCAAGAAAAATTGAAAGAGAAATTATGGAAACAAGGAATCCCACCACTCATGAGTATAATTATGGAAGTGTTTTTTTTCCTAGTCTTCCACAACCTACAAGGTTTACACCACAACAATTGGAAGAGAAAAGAGAAAAAGGGCTTTGTTACAATTATGATAGCAATTGCACTAAAGGTCATAAGTGTGTTGAGAAGAAGTTATTTTACATAGATTATGAAGAGGATGAAGAAAAGGATCAAGAAACATCAAAAGAAGAGGATATACACCAGGAACCAACCCCAGAGAAAGAAGAAATGAATCCGACCATACCTTGTAAAGCATTGGCAAGAATTACCACTTCTCAAACTCTCAAGATAGAAGGACATATCAAGAAGAAAAAGGTTGAAGAAGTGAAAGATGACGTCGAGAAAGAAGAAATGAATCCAACCATATCTTGTAATGCATTGGCCAAAATTACCACTCCTCAAACTATCAATATAGAAGGACATATCAAGAAGAAAAATGTTCAAGAAGTGAAAGATCACATCGAGCATCAAGAAATGACTCTAACCATATCTGGTAAAGCATTGGAAGAAATTACCACACCTCAAACTCTCAAGATAGAAGGACATATCAAGAAGAAAAAGTTTCAAGTAGTGAAATATCACATCGAGCATCAACAACAAGTTCTCCAACTTTTAAAGTATAACACCACTTTGGTGCATAATCGAATGAAACAATAGGTAGATCAATATCCCAGTGAAAAAAGTTCTGATGTTGGTGATTCGGTATTTTTATGGCTACATCTCAAGCAAGCTATTTATGAGAAGGAAATGTTGGAAATACTACATGCACTTATGAAATGGCGACCTTACCCAATGGGAAGACACTTCAAGGTAAAAATGGATCATGATAGTCTTAAATGCTTTTTAGAACAAATATTATCTTTAGAATAATAGAAAAAATGGGTCACAAATATGTTGGGTTATAACTTTGACATCATCTACATAAAAGGGAAGCAAAATTTTGTTGCAGATTCTCTCTCAAGAAAGGATGAGGATGTGGAAGCATTGTTTTGTGCTATTTCTATCATCCAACCAGATTGGATAAATGAATCAAGGGATGAATGGAACAAGGACGAAGAAGTGTGGACACTCATTCAAAAGTTGCAGAAGATCCCAATTCAAACAATATTGCCAAAACTTGAAGAGGAAGGAAAAATCATATTGGAACTTGGATCAGTCATAGAAACAAGAACCCGATAGCTACGAAATTGATTAATTTCAGAGTATCTCATCAAGTGGAAGAACTTACCTGCTAAAGATTCCACATGGGAGGACAAGAATTTTATACAGAAGCATCAAGAAATACTCAAGTGTTGAGGACAACACCTTTTGAAGGAGAGGTGCATGTTAGGCCCCTATACTACTAATGTAACCCCTTATTGTTATTAGTACAATCCCCTTATTATATTGTTGTACCCATGTAATCCCCATATCATTATTGTTGTGCCCCATGGAAGCCCGCTATTGTTATTATTGTGCCCTTACATTATTATTGTTATGTCGGCTCTAATTATATTATGACCCCTTAGACTCCTATATATAGAAAGGAGGTCCTGTCATTTGTATCATCCAATAATTGTTCATTTGTGTAATGTAAAGGAGGTTGCCCCCTTGAAGAGGCTTATTTATAAGGCATTGATCTATCTTTTCTATCTTTTTGTGAGCTAGTTTCATAACAGATTGTGTTGTTAGAAAGGGTGTCAGATGACCGACATCCATGCACAATAAGACCGATGGCATTTAAAATAATAGGTATCAGAAGATCGATAATGTTGGAAATTAAAAATAAAATTAAATTAAATTACCTCAAATAGAATCTTCATATCCATTAGCCCCTAAGGATTCCCCATAGAGAATATTCATGATGATCATGGGACACTTTTCAAGATAAGAGAAAAATAATGTTGTGGTTGATCTCTAATTTTTATACAACTAGGGATTCGAAGAGTGCAGTGAGGGCCATAAGTCCATAAACTATTCGATAAAGCCTCTTTCTATTATCCTAAGATCCATTGCATGGGATTAATTGACATGAACCACAATTTTTGGTGTATTCAATTTCCTTACAATTGAGCCTACTTGGAGCATTGGAACTGTTATGCTCTTGACCTACAAGAAATTCCAGTGTGCCAAATATGCGAAGAAATACAGCCCAGAACACAGAATAAAATGAGAAAACAAGTATTTTATTATTCAGAGATAAAAGAGATGTTCACTTACCTCTTCAAGCGGGAAACATCAAGTAGAGCAGATCTTGATTAAAAAATAAGACTCGGTGATCTTTCCCTTTTATCTACGACCATTTATAGCTAAATCACCTTCAACAACCTAACGACTAGTGGTCCTTTGCATAACATGGGATAACCAATTTATTAATTAATTATGGTTCGTTGCAACTAATTGTGGTCCCTTTCTTAAATGAAAGTCAACCACTTATAATTATTAATACGGACTTTATTAACTCTTTAACTAACTATAACTATGACTCGACCCTATTACATAAATAAAGGGGTTAGGGTTGGACCCTAACATGCCCTCCCCCATGAAAAGCAATCTTTTCCTCAAGGCTGAAGCTGCAGAAACTGATGAAGAATAGTGTTTGGTTCCCAAGTCGCATATTTTGGAGAGGCATCTTTCCACTTGACGAGGACTCCCTTGGTTGTGTGGCCACACAGATTTCATTCTCATGTATCGAGGACTTGTTCAGGTTGGAGCTAGAGTGAACCTTCTTCATCCAATTTAGGTAGTCTAGTTTGAATTCTGCAATTGTTCCCCACCGCTTTCTTGAGGCATGATGCATGAAAGATTGGATGAATTTTTGAAGTTGGTGGCAAGGATAGCTTGTAGGCTACTACTTTAATGTGCTGAAGTATTTGATAAGGTCCATAGAATTTTGGAGCTAATTTCTAGAAGCCCTTTTCTTTGAGCAATGTTTTCTTATATGGTTGTAGCTGCAGGAATACTTGATCCCCTTCTTGAAATGTGCACTTTAAACAGTGTTGGTCTGCCTGTTGCTTCATTCGATTCTGAGCTTGATGGAGATTATCTTTGAGGCAAGATAGCATGGTTTCATGGTTCTGTAGGAGTTGATCAACTACTTTCACCTTAGAGCATCCAAGGATATAAGAAATAGGTTAAGGTGGGCGTTGGCCATACACTGTTTCATATGGAGTTATCTTGGTGGCTTCATGATAGTTAGTATTATACCACCATTCAACTAAAGGTAGCCATTGCACCCATTGATGCTTCTTTTCTGAAGTGAAACACCTTAGGTATGTCTCCAAGAATTTGTTGACTGCTTCAGATTGACCATCAGTTTGGGGATGATAGGAAGTACTTAGTTGGAGTTGAGTGCCTTATAGCTTGAAAATCTCTTGCCAAAAGTTACTGGTGAAAGTCAAGTCACGATCAGACATAATGGAAGTGGGCATGCCATGTAGTTTGAAGATCTGGTCCATGAAAGATTGAGCCACCAAAGTGGGGGTAAATGGGTGGGGTTGAGCACAAAAATGATCATATTTAGAAAGTCTATCCACGACCACCATGATGACTGATTTGTTGCCTAACTTCAGGAGACCAGTAATGAAATCCATAGAAACATCCGTCCAAACAGAGGCAAGGATTGGCAATGGTTGTAAGGTGCCTGGTAAATTGACTGTTTCTCCTTTGTGGCGTTGAAACACATCAAATTCAGCTACAAAAGTAAGAATGTCATTTTTCATGCATATCCAAAAGAAAGAACGATGAGTGCGAGCATAAGTCTTTTGAAAGCTTGCATGGCCTGCAACGGGAGATGAGTGAAACTCTGCCAAAATGTGTGTTTTGAGGGTGGATGTCAGTGATATAACTACTCTATCCTTGTAGTGAAGTATCTTATCCTTCCAAGAGTAGCCAATTGAGGAATTAGGATCTTCTCTCAAGTTATTAATGAGTTGTGAAAACCATTCCTTGTGGGCTTCTTCAATCCAATCTGGTATGGGAAGAGAGATTGATAGTAGGGTGCTTTCACCCTCAAATTGGCATGATAAAGCATCCTCTACTACATTGTCATTCCCTTTCTTGCAAATTATCTCATAATCATATCCAAACATTTTGGCCAGGCACTTACTTTATTGTGGAGAGGATAGACGTTGCTCCAAAAAATATTTGAGGCTTTGATGGCCTGTGAGGATTTGGAAACTCTGCCCCAATAACTATGGTCACCAGGTATTCACTGCATGTAAGATGGCCATAATCTCTTTCTCATAGGTAGATTGTCCCAGATGTTTCCCACTCAGTCGTTGGCTGGTGAAATCCAAGGGTTAACCTTCGTGCATTAAGACAACACTAATACTAGTACTTTGAAGTATCATGTTCAATCACAAAATATTTGGTGAAGTCGAGTAGTGTGAATACTGGAGTGGAACACATGGCCTGTTTGAGATCCATAAATTCTTGTTGTGTTGCATCAGTCCAAAGTAATGAATTTTTCTTGAGAAGGTTAGTGAGGGGTCTAGCAATGTGAACATAATTATGGAAAAATTTGTGATAGTAGCTGCTGAGACCCGGGAATCCCCTCAAACTCTTCAAGGTTTTTGGTTGGGGCCAATCTTGCATTGTCTATGTATTTTTGGGATCAACCCTGATACCTTTACGACCCAAAATGTCTCCCAAATAATCAACTTATTCCACGCCAAAAGAGAACTTGGACAATTTAACAAATAATTTGTGATTCTTGAGTAGTTGCAAGAGCAGGTCTACATGCTAAAGATGTTTTTCCCAGGCTAGGCTGTAGATGAGAATGTCATCAAAGAAAGCAAGGACAAATTTTTGGAGATATGGTTTCAACAGGTGATTCATGAGGCTTTGAAAAGTGGATGGGGCATTACAAAGACCAAATGGCATGACCGAGAATTCATAATGGCCTTCATGAGTTCGGAAAGCAGTCTTGGGAATGTCTACTTGTTTTATGCATATTTGGTGATAGCCGAAGTGAAGATCTAGCTTAGTAAATAATTGAGCACCATGTAGTTCATCAAGTAGATCATCAACAACCGGGATAGGCAATTTGTCTTTGATAGTGAGCTTGTTGAGGGCTCAAAAGTATGGACACATGCACTATTCCCTATCTTTCTTTAGCACCATGACCACTAGTGATGAATAAGGAATGATGTTAGGATGAATAACACCAGATTCAATGAGTTCCTTGATGATTTTTTCAATTTCATTATTTTGGGCAAAAGGATATCAATATGGGTGCACATTCAGCGGCTATGCCCCTAGGACCAAAGTGATGCTATGATCATGTTCCCGTCTAGAGGGTGGAAGCTCTATAGGTTTGTCAAATACCTACTGGTGGTGGTTTAAGACCTGTTGCATCTCAGAATGACTATGAAGAGTAGTGGGTTCTATGGCTTGGATGCAATTAAACTAGGTGATAACTCCATGATGGCCCTTTTTCAACAACTTTTCCATTTGATGAGAGCTGATGATAGAAGGAGCACCTACCTGGAGCCCACGGAGTGTATGCATGTGGTCATTCTACTTAAAGCTCATATATAACTCCTGGAATTCCATTGTGATTGGGCCTAGTGTGTGAAGGTGTTTAGCACCCAAGACAATGTCACAACCACCCATGTTAATCACAAACATGTGGGTCTTTAGGTGGTAGTCTCCCATCTGAAGTTTAATATTTTCACAGCAGCCTTCACATCTCATTATCCCCCCATCAACAATAAGGACCTGGAAATTAGAGACTGCCCTTACAAAACAATGAAAATCTCCGACAACTCACTGATGGATAAATTTATGAGTGCTACCACTATCAATAAATACTACTATAGGGTGATGTTTAATATAGCCTCTGATTTTGAGAGTTACTGGTGTAGATATGCCCGCAAAAGTATGTAGCAAGATAACTGGTTCCTCTAGCATAGTTGTGAACTCATTGTCCTATTGGGTTTCCTCAACTTCGTCCTTTGGTCCCCCGAGGGGTGGGGCTTCCTTCGATGAATTATGATTAGTAACATCAATTTGAACGAATTTTGGTTCCTTGCATTTATGCCCCGAGGAGTATTTGTCATCTAGTAGTAGTACAATCCTTGTTTTCTTCTTTCAGCCATTTCTACTGGGGACATATTTTGAACCTTAAGTGTCTGGGTAGGGCCCTAAGCTTGGGTGTGGCATTCCTTGGCTGTGAAATTTGGGTGAGTAGACTAGGCAGCTAAAGAACATTCCACTTCGACAACGTTTTTGTAAGCGTCCATCCATGTAGGTGGGTGGGGCATCCGAACATGTGCTTGGATAGCTTCTTTCAGACCACTTGTAAAACATTCCAAGTAGAATTCATCTCCTAGACCTTCTTTTTGGATGGCCAATGTCTTGAAGGCTGCAATGTAGTCTTTTACCGTCCCTCTCTGTCGGAGCTTAGTAAGACAACCCAAAAAATTATATTATCTGTCAAAGCGGTCACAAAGGGATTTTGAGAACACCTGCCAAGCTATGTTCACAGGATAGCATTTCCGATGTCACTGCCACCATTTCCATCTCTCTTGTTCTAATTAAAGGGATCCCACACGTATTTTAGTTTGATCATTGTGGATATCATTCAAATATTGTTCCATTTGTGCTATCCATACTACCAGATTAGAGCCTTCAAATTTATACATCTCTAGCTTGGGTGGCTAAGGGTGGGAATTTTGGTGATTTCCATGGAAGTGAATACGATGTGCCTCCGAATGTAACCTCGACGTGCTCATATTGAATTGTGCCATGAATTTCTGCATCTGTTCCTGGAAAGAAACCAAATTTTGTTCAAGGTGCTCGATCTTCTAGTTGGCCATGACTTGAGGTCTGGTTTCTACCATACACAGATATCGGCCACTGGACATCACTTTGAGAAAAATTGGGACAGCCTGAAAAATGAAGCTAATAAGTGAATGGATCCATGGAGTTTTACCCCCCATTGATCAATACCACAGTGGCCAAATTCTAGAAAACTTGATCCTATTTAATGTCCTATGAAAATTGGGCCCAGACTATAGGAGCCATAAGCCTCTTTGCGTAGATGGTCAGATCTACCTGTGAAACCCCAATGGATGAATGTGAATTATACTACGATGGTGATAGAACCCCAATTGCTAGGTCTGAATGGTAATGTAGCAGTATAACCTCAACTAGTGGATCTGATTGTTGCGGCAGTGACAGAACCCCAACTGCTAGATCTAAATCGTACTGTGGTGGTAGAACCCCAATTGGTGGGTCTGATTTGGTAAATAAGATAATGGGTGATCTTCAAAGAGTCGAGGGAACTATGGTCTCAAAGGAGTTTCAGGTGCTACAGATCACAATATACATAAGGGTCCAACAATAGTACTCGACCCAATCTTTTAGGGCACTAACTAAGGAGGATCAACAGTACCCTTAGCCATACCACCTGACTACCCTATTGTATGCATGAGTAATCTCCTCGAGTGCTATTCTCAATGTATTGTAGTAGTAGCAAGATGATTGACATCTTATCTAAGGTGAGGTTTCAGGTGAGCCTAGGGGGCTTCCAATATACCCAAAGGGTACGTGGAAGGTAGTCCATGCATGATTTTGTCTAATGCGCTACTACTTGAAGAGGTACCATAGGGGTTAAAAGAGAGTCCAACAAGCGTGACCACCTCTTGTATTTCCTACATGCATCCTCCCAAAATCCGCAGGTTTATGCAAATGGAAAATCTTATGGTTTAAAGACATCAGAACAAGTCTCTAGCTTAAAAGAAAATTCTGCCAAAAATGGAGGTAACACCGGCCCTGGAAAGTGCTCTGATACCACTTGTTATGCTTTTGACTTGTGAGAAATTCCAGTATGCCAAAATATGTGAAGAAATACAACCCATGACACATAATAAAATGAGAAAAACAACAAGTATTTTATTATTTGAAGATAAAAGGAATGTTCACTTGCCTCTTCGAAGGGGAAACCTCTAGCAGAGTGGAGATTGATTACAAAATAAAACTTGATGATGAGAAATTCCAGTATGCCAAATATGTGAAGAAATACAACCCAGAACACATAATAAAATGAGAAAAACAACAAGTATTTTATTATTCGAAGATAAAAGCAATGTTCACTTGCCTCTTCGAGGGGGAAACCTCTAGTAGAGTAGAGCTCGATTACAAAATAAAACTTGATGATCTTTCCTTACTATCTACGGCTATTTATAGCTAAATTACCTTCAACAACCTAACGACTAGTGGTCCTTTGCATAACATGGGTTAAACACTTTATTTATTAATTATAGCCCATTGCAACTAATTGTGGTCCCTTTCTTAAATGCGAGTCAACCATTTACAATTATTAATATGGGCTTTATTGACTCTTTAACTTACTATAACTATGACTCAACCCTATTACATAAATAAAGGTGTTAGGGTTTGACCCTAATATCAACCTCATACCACTAAAACCTAGTGTATTTAAAGCATCGATATCAGGATTAGGTGCAGGAGGCAAAGGATTAGGCCCTCCAAAGCCTGAAACCATCAATGAGGTGGATAGGGTTTCTTCAATTCTTTCCCTACCAAGAAATTTGTGAGGATATATTATCTATTTTATCAACTTCAACATGATAGATTATTAACCAAAGTATACTTAATATTGGGTTATCACCAAATATGAGTTTAGGAGGAAACTGTGACAAAGACCACACTGGAAAATATGGCAAAAGCCACACTCAAACGCAACAAATATTGTACCACTGGATTTTGCTACCATTCAATTTATGCAACAAACCAACTACATGTGTGAGGCTAAATGATGAAATTCTTCCTCCATATATTGATCCTTGTGTAATCGTGTGCTTGGATGGCATCCTTGTGATTAGTGAATCTTGGGAATATAGGTGTGTTTACCAAGGGGAAACCATCAATAAATATGAAAAATCTCTCTTGTATCATCGAATCCAACCAATTTTTTTGTAAATGAAAACATGAATTTTATTTTACTTTTCCCTATTGTTGATAGAATAGTAGCAGGAAACATTTTCACTCCCTTTATGTGTTTACATTGGAAATACATTTGAGTCCAATTGACCTATTTTTTGTTCAATAATTAGACATTAATAAAATTATCTTATCTTCTTTAAACAATGAGGAAGAAGCATGGAAGCTACTTGTTCAAAGAAGTAAAGAATGAAATTAAATAAGTAAATAGTAGAATTTAAAGAATTTTGTTTCGTTCAAAGAGTACTTCCACCTAAGAGATGTGAGACATGAATTCAAAACCAATTACATGCGCTATTGCATAACACTAGATTGTAATTAGTTAAACCAACTAATTTTGATTAGTTTTATTTCAACCACTCTATCTTGAAAATATTTTACTGAAATGGTAATTGGTCAAAACTTGTTTCAATGATGATTTTGACCAAAACTTCCTAACACTAGTATGAACTAGCTTTATCCAGATTCTATTTTGATTGGTTATGATAACGTTATTTCAAACAATGTTGCATGTGTTGGCATTATGATACAGGTGTTGTCCTTGATGGAAACTCACTCAAAGGTATGATACAGGTGATGGCAACTTAATCAGATGGCAGATCTAGTGCAGTAGGTCAAAAGAAGGTATACGCGGGTTAGACTTGATGAAAGTGCATATATACGCGGGTTATCTGAGAAAAAGGTGCGTATACGTATACACGCAGGTTCACAGAAGGAAAAGCGCGTACTTGGTTTTGGTCTGTGGTATTTGGTCCATGTTATTTTGGTATTGGTCCATGGTATTTGGTTCGAAATGACGACCCTAGGTATTGGGTCCATGGTATTATTTCTAAATGGTTTTGGACTATGGTATTGAGAGAAGCCTAACCTATATAAGGAGAAGATCATTAGGCAAAAGTTGCATGCAAGGAATGGATGTCTAACGAAGTGGGAAGATCTAGTATTGCTGGTTATCGGTTTGTGATGCTTGGCTTGGGTTGGATATGACAGCAAAGGTATAAGTAATTATCTTTAGATCTGTACGCGGCTTGTCTCTGGTGAAGGCGCATATACACGCGGTTTTTATATAGTCAAGTAGCGTATGCATTATGAGATTTGGTGTTTCAGGTTGCTGTTGATTCTAGTGGTTGTTACAGAGTTCTGGGCTCTGGTTTGTGTTCTGTATTTTTGATGACAGGGTTTCAGTGATTCAGTATTGGGTGATTTAGAGATTTATGATGCAAGTATAAGTTGATGATTGTATTGCAGCAGTGATTGTTTTGTACTTATGGATCCAGTCTGAAAATTTGTGAAACATGGTCCCTGAAAGAAAGAGCAGGTTGTAGCCTTCTGTAGGTCAGCACCTACGTACTAGTATATCAGCTAGTACAAGAGCTAAGGGAGTTGTAGCTCCCTTCCAGAAGTAGCTGAAAAACAAGAGAGGGTTGTAGCCCTCTGCAGGTTGAAGCCTGCGTGCTGGTAAAGGACTGCACCAGTACATTGTAAAAGAAGTTTCTTATTAAAGGAAGAAAGAGACGAATTGCAGCAGGTGGTTTTCACCCACATTAGATTTCCACCTTATATCATGGTGTTCATGTGTGCTTCTTATGTGTGATGATATATACTGTTTTACTACACTTGATTACTGTTAATATGGTTAATAATGTTCTGATGCATTTACAGAAGATAAGCTAACTGAATCATAAGATTACTGCATGTACGCTAGTTTCATTTAACACAGTCGCGTATATACGCGGATATACTGAACTAAAGCCATATATATGAATCTGAGTATGAAAAATGAAAAGTATCTGATTTGATAATACTGATTCACCCCTCCCTCTTAGTATTATTTCGAACAATTGGTATCAGAGTAGGTTCTTTTGAAGAAGCTTGATCGCTTGAAGGAAAAGATCCATCAGAATGGATAATCCAGAAAGAGAGGCACACATCAGGTCACCAATCTTTGATGGGAACAACTTTACCCACTGGAAGATAAGAACCACAACATATCTACAATCGCTTTGAGTAGAAGTTTGGGGAATCGTAGAAGGTGGATACAAATTCCCATCAGCAATTCCTACAGATGCAGCAGAGAGAAAGCAATATGAGCTTAATGCGAAAGCTGCTACTGTCTTATTGGGAAGTTTGACACAATCAAAATTTATGAAGGTCATGCATTTCAAATCAGCTAAGGAAATATGGGACAAAATCATTCTAATCTACGAAGGAGATGAACAGGTAAAAAGAGAAAAGCTTCAAACTCTCAGAATCTGGTATGAAAATATTAAGATGCATAGTAATGAAAGCATAGGTAATTACTTCCTGCGTATGGATGAGATTGTAAATTGTATGAGGAATTTGGGTGAAGAATTTAAGGAAGTTGTCTTAGTTGAAAAGGTTTTGAGATCCCTGTCTGCTAAATTTGATTCCAAAGTGTCTGCCATAGAAGAAAAGGAGGATGTACAAAAAATCACCATGTCATAGCTTGATGGAATCTTAACTGCTTTTGAGATGGGAAAAGAGGGACCATCATAAGCTGCATTCGAAGCATCAGGATACATGTCAGAGGAAGAAGATGAGGTAAATTTTGTCAAGAATCTTGAACGGGTAACTGGACGGTTCGAAGGTAAGCTACCTTTCAAATGATTTTCATGTGGTAGAGTTGGTCACTACGCTGCTAGATGCCCTCATAACAAAGGAAAGATGTCTGAAGAAGGAAATAGAAGCTATTGTACCCATGTTAAAAGTAATGACTCATTCAATGGTAGTGAAGACATTAGAATTCTCATGGCATATGAAAAGAAGAATGCAGAAACTGAAGAAGTTACCAAATTAAACGAACAATTGGAGACAGTAACCAAGGTAAGGGAGAAATTGCAGGATATAGTAAAAGATCAGAGCATAACAATTCAGAGACTTGAATCAAAGATCCTCTCTCTAAAATAAGATCTTGAAAAACCAAAGGAGCAGAACAGAGAAGCTCTTGAAGAACAAGAACATGAAGTGATCAACTTAAAGCAACAAGTGGAAGAAGGAAGAAAAGCTGAAGAAGACCTAAGGAAATAGTATCTCAAAAAGGAAGAACAACATCAGGTTGAGGTAAATATCATAAAAGGTAAAGTAGGAGAAAGGGATAAATTGTTGCGATTTCAAGATAGTACTAAGATTTTGGATGACATTCTTGGTACTCAAAGATCCCCTAGTATCAAAACTGGTCTTGGCTTTTATGAATCTGTTGAAGGCGAATTAGCTCACAAGGTGAGGCAAGAAACTCTAATGAGAAATATGAAATGCACAACAAAGAGATGAGAAGAAAACCCATCAACAGCGAAGGAAAGAAATTCTTCAAAGGAAATATTTTATTCCTCCACTGAATAATGTTGAATGTTATGTATGTCATAATCTTGGACATGTTGCAGCCAGATGTAGAAGTAGAATGGTTCAAGATAATCACAAAAGATCATCACATCCCAGGTATTTCAAAGGATATTGCTTTTCCTGCAATGCATATGGACACAAAGCAATTGATTGCAATAGAAGGAACATGAAATATGTAAGATGTTATACATGCAACAAACTTGGACATAAAGCAATGGAATGCAGGAGCAAATTTCAAAATTCAAAACAAGAGGACCATACATCATCACAGATAGAATTAGAGATAGAAAGGTGTGACATAACTCAGTTAGCTGACATAACAGACACAAGGGAAACTAAAAGTGAAGAAATTCAGTATTCTATCTTGCATATGCTGATATAATGAAGATAAGTCGTGTATATACACAAGTTACAGGCTGCAGAGTCGCATATATGGAGATCAGAAGAAAGGGCAGCAGAACAGACCCAAGAAATGGTTCGGTCATGATATGAAATGGTTGGCACAGGCTCAAGGGGAGCATATACTTCAAATAATACATTGTTCGCATTATGGTTAGAAGTTGTTGATAAAGTTTATGAAACTAAATGATACATCTTGCTGTTTGATCAAAGGAATGGTATTGCAGGTTTGGATGCTGATGCTTATGGTGCAGATCATATATGATGAATGATAGTCATGGTCTTAAATGAATTGTTGGTCTTAGAACTTGCATCTGCTCAGGGGGAGCATGGATGGATTGATACAACTTGGCATATACAAAGG
>APFE030547900.1:102790-141941 GCA_000404065.3 Pinus taeda
ATTATGATACAGGTGTTGTCCTTGATGGAAACTCACTCAGAGGTATGATACAGGTGATGGCAACTTAATCAGATGGCAGATCTAGTGCAGTAGGTCAAAAGAAAGGTATACGCGGATTAGACTTGATGAAAGCGTGTATATACGCGGTTTATCTGAGCAAAAGGTGTGTATATGTATACACGCAGGTTCACAGAAGGAAAAGCGCGTACATGGTTTTGGTCCGTGGTATTTGGTCCATGGTATTTTGGTATTGGTCCATGGTATTTGGTTCGAAATGACGACCCCGGGTATTGGGTCCATGGTATTGTTTCTACATGGTTTTGGACCATGGTATTGAGAGAAGCCTAACCTATATAAGGAGAAGATCATTAGGCAAAAGTTGCATGCAAGGAATGGATGTCTGACGAAGTGGGAAGATCTAGTATTGCTGGTTATTGGTTTGTGATGCTTGGCTCGGGTTGGATATGATAGCGAAGCTATAAGTAATTATCTTTAGATCTGTACACGGGTTGTCTCTAGTGAAGGCACGTATACACGTGGTTTTGATATATTCAAGTAGCGTATGCATTATGAGATTTGGTGTTTCAGGTTGCTGTTGATTCTAGTGGTTGTTGCAGAGTTCTGGGCTCTAGTTTGTGTTTTGTGTTTTTGATGACAAGGTTTCAGTGATTCATTATTGGGTGATTTAGAGATTTATGATGCAAGTATAAGTTGATGATTGTATTGCAGCAGTGATTGTTTTGTACTTATGGATCCAGTCTGAAAATTGATGAAGCGTGGTCCCTAAAAGAAAGAGAAGGTTGTAGCCTTCTATAGGTCAGCACCTACATACTAGTACATCAGCTAGTACAAGAGCTAAGGGGGTTGTAGCTCCCTTCCAGAAGTAGCTGGAAAATGAGAGAGGGTTGTAGCCCTCTAGAGGTTGAAGCCTGCGTGCTGGTAAAGGACTGCACCAGTACATTATAAAAGAAGTTTCTTATTAAAGGAAGAAAGAGACGAATTGCAGCAGGTGGTTTTCACCCACATTGGGTTTCCACCTTATATCATGGTGTTCATGTGTGCTCTTTATGTGTGATAATTTGTTCTATTTTACTGTTCATATGGTTAATAATGTTCTGATGCATTCACTGAAGATGAACTAACTAAATCATAAAGGTTACTGGATGTACGCCAGTTGCTTTTAACACAGTCGCGTATATACGCGGATATCCTTAACTGAGTAGCGTATATGAATCTGAGTATGAAAATGAAAAAGTATCTGATTTGATAATATTGATTCACCCCCCCCCCCCCCCCCTCTCAATATTTTTTCCAACAGCATGCATCACACTACTCCATGGGAGCCATACTCAGTATAGGAGATAGATTGGATTTCTATCATTTGGAAATGTTTCCCAATTAAGTTTTGAATCAAAGAATTGTTTACATTGGTGCAAGTTGTTAAGAATTGGAATAATTAATTAATGGAAATAGAAACATTTTGTGTTCTGGTCACTAGCCATCATAATATGTGTAAGCACAAAACTAAATTATAGTGAACTGAGCTATATAAATCGACGTGATTCCTTTGACAATTCCATTTTTTCATCAAGGATGAGAACATAGTGAGAAACAAGGAAGAATACATGTATGCCACTAAATCATCAAATTTTAACATTGGCAGCCATCATGAATATTGGTCCATTTCATCATGAAGAGCAGTACAATGAGTTGTATGAGGAGATCTTGTCCATTTAAAGAGTACTAAAAAGAGTAGTATGAGGAGATCTTGAATTTTTGGACATAGATCAAGAAGCTAGTATCCATAGAAGTTGCAAAGAAATCGAGCTATCAAATTTATATGTTCAAGAGGTATTTCTCTATGAGTGAGGGTGCTTTTCATTTTGAAAACAAGGAAACCAAATCTAATTGCTAAGGATATCTCATAGTTGAGGATACATTGCCACATTTGAAAAGATATGTGCATTATCAAAGCATACACCAAGACTTTTCAAGGTATGTTAGTGCATGCACACTTTCAAATATAATAAAGCCAAGATACTCCTTGTTGAGATTGTATACAACAATATCCCTTCCTTCTATGACATATGAGAGAATTACTATAGATTTATTGGGAAGTTTTCCAAGGACAAAAAGTAATTAATACTATTTTCTAGTAGTGGTGGATAGATTCAACAAGATGTTGGTTCTCACTCCTTGTAAGAATATTGTTACACCAGAAAAGACCTCCTCGTCAGCGCAGAGGGGAAGACTGTTGAGCCCCAAACTTGCATCTTTCCTACACCTTTTTCTAGCTTCTTTCCATTCATCTGAACCTCCTAAACGATCAATATCATTGCATATTAGTTATAAAAGAGCATTTAAAGTGGTTTCTTGACTATGTCTTTGTGTTGTTGTTTGAACTAGATTTTTGCTTATGAGCTGCGGAATCTTGTCACTTTCTGCAGCCAGCTCAACTTTCCACAGCGATTTTGTTAAAGTCTATATTGCAGGTGTCTTCAGGCGAATCGAGCCACATGGGCAAGTTGAAAACAACGTGGAAATGGACTGAGTCTTATTGGCTCAGTCGAATTCATCAAAAGAGGCCATAGTTAAAGGTAGTCAAGCGATGGTCAACCTAAGAGTCCTATGGTGACAGAACTCTGTTTTTCACCATGTGAAGACTTGCGTGTCCATTCCCAAATCTCAGGGGACATACCAACACTTGTGGACTGCTCCATAAGCTGAATCCAACAACCACCCTCCAAATATTTAATCTTCACGGCAGCCATAATGCTAGATTCCTGGACGTGGTTGTTCACGTGTCTCTTATCAGCACAGATTGTAGGAAGGTAGCTATGTCATCCTTTGTTATAAATAATGCGTTCTCATACGCATATTAGTTAGCTTTTGTAATGTAATTTTGACTTTTTACGAGCCCACTGTGCTGTGAATTTATTTCCGTGTTATGACTGCATTTTGAATACATGAGAAGACTCTGTTTATAAGCTCAATTCGTGGTTGATAGCTGACTACCCGAGGTTGTGCAGAGGGCCCCTGCACATGCCAAGGTTTTGTTTATTGTTGTATAGTTTCATGCTTTATTTCTTTACGTTCCTTATGCCATAATCATTCACGTGTATATACTGCATTGCTTATGGCATTCATGTTTTATTTTTGTCCATAATTTTTCATGCTTTATATTGTTGTTAACTGATCAGTGTCTTTGTTCTAGATTACAGTAGGCAGCTTGGGCATTTGCACATAGTTTTACAATGACTAATGGCATGGAACCAGTCTTGTCCTTCTGCTGATTTATTTTTCTTAGTTTTTAATTCCAGCACTGTCTTATTTATTTCAGTTTTGTACATTTGCTTTATTAGTTAGATTAGATATTAAATTACTCATGTCATTATCAGTTAACTCCGAAAGCCATAGCGAGACTAATGGTGAGGGATTGAAGGATGAGTGTGTCGTTTGATATTAGTTTATTTTTCTGCAAGTTAGATATTAAATTGCTCATATCATTATCAGTTACCTCCGAAAGCCATAGTGAGACTAATGGTGAGGGATTGAAGGATGAGTGTGTAGTTTGATATTAGTTTATTTTTCTACAAGTTAGATATTAAATTGCTCATGTCATTATTAGTTACCTCCGAAAGCCATAGTGAGACTAATGGTTAGGGATTGAAGTATGAGTGTGTAATTTGATATTAGTTTATTTTCCTGCAAATTAGATATCGGATTGCTCAAGTTGTTTATGATTACCTCCAAAAGCCATAGCGACACTAATGGTGAGGGGTCTGAATATGAATTGATGTAATTTGATTTTAGATTTACTTTGCTTGTAATTCTTGGATTTCTTTGAGAACAGTTTCTTTTGTATTTAGACAGCAGCAAGGATAATGGGTTTCATGATCAATAGTTCATAGTTTGCTTGACTAGTATAGTAGCACATTTTCATTTTCTTTTAGGAATTAATTTTGTCATTGCACGTTTTAAACCCCTTTTGAAGATTGAAGTTTGGGAAATCATTATAAATGACATCATTGCCTTGAACATTTATATCCATACTTGTCTTTTAGAATTTCCATCTCACATTAGGAAATCAACGAAGATAAAAACCCCCAAAACATAAAAATCAAAAATGACAAAAGTAAGAAATAGGTTATCTTGCACATATAGTGCGCTGCACTTCGTCAGCTTACGAATCTTGGATTGACAATTAAATGCAGTAATTTAGGACACAGTAAATTGACCAAACATTTTTGTGCCATTGTCGGGGAAGTGTAACTAGGTAGCTAATTTCAAAAAAAAAAAAACAATAAAAAGAAGGGAAAATTTGATAACTTCTTGAAGTATGCTCTCCTCTTGCACCTAGTGTGACCTGGAGGATCAGAAAAGAGAGTTATTGGTTCAATAATTTCTTAAGTATGCTCTCTTCTTGCACCTTAGTTGACCTGGGAGATTAGAAAGAGAATTATTAGCCCAACTTAAAAATAAAAAAAATGACATGCATAGAGCAAGAGATTCTAGGGGAAGGTTTATAGCTAGAGCCAAGAGTTTGATTTTCACAACTCCATCTTCTTCAAGGCATATACAAGATTCACCACTATCTACCCCTAGCCTTAAGATTCCTGGAATTCAAGGAGCAGCTGAATTAGAGGATTCTCCTACACCATCTACCAAATCTCATTTAGAAGAAGACCCTTTCTTCACTTCTACAGGAGAGCATATTGTAATTAAAGAAGTAGAATCACCTAAAGAAGAAAAGGAAGAAACTCCCTCTCACCCTCCCTTGATAGAAGAACTAGAGGACTCTGAGGACTCTAAAGAAACTATCATGATAGAGGAAGTAGTAGATGGATTTGGAGGTAGAGGTAGAGGTAGAGGAGGAGGAAATAATGGAGGCAATAATGGTGGAGGTGGAGGTAATAATGGAAGAAATAGGGAAGGAAACAACTCATTTTGATTCCCTATAGTTGATGAGGAAACTCATACAATGATGAAAAACATCTCACCATCTGTCCTCCCCAACTTTTAAGGATTGCAAAGTGAGGATCCTAAAACATTTCTGTTTGAGTTTGAAGTCGTGTGTTGAACCTATGACTATATGGAAGACTCTCAAAAACTCAAATTGTTTCCTTCAACATTGAAGGGAGCCGCTTTGAAATGGTTCATGGGATTAGTCACCCAATCTATTAGGACTTGGAATGATATGAAACAAATATTTTTGGATAGATACCTGGACTATTGCATGCCCACCAATCACAAGGATGAGGTATTCAAAATGGTGCAAAAAGAAGATGAAAATCTGGAGGATTTACTTGAAATATTTCAATACAACTTAAAAAGAGCAAAGATGAGCAACTTAGATGAGGAAAATTTGAAAGCCCTTATATTAAAAGCCATTAGAGATGAATGGATAGATATTTTAAACATGATGGGGAACGGAGACATTTCTCAACTTCCACTTCATGACATAGCAGAACTATGTGTCCATCTCTCAAGGGGAAAATCTAAAACAGGAAAAGGGCCTAGAGATCCTTCTCTTATCAGGGCAAACATATCTGCAACTAGATCAGTAAGTAGGGCAGAAATTGGCAATATGCTTGATGAATTCAAAACTGATATCTTAGGGAGCCTTAGTGAACAACTAGACACCCTTAAATTCAAAACAAGCATAAAGCAAAAATTAATGCTCTAGCCATCTTTTGTCCGAAATGTAGGAAGAAATATGCTCTAAGGGAATGCCCCTTGGATGCAAAAGTTGTAGAAACATGTATTATTTGCTCAGAGAATCATGAGACCAAGGATTGTCCTTTAATTCCTGGACTCAAAGTTGTCTTTCAAGAAGATCCAAATTCGATAGAATCTCTCTGTTTTGTTGCAAGAAGACCTTGGCAGGGGCAACAAACTCAAGGGTTTAACAACCCTATGAATTTTCAACCCCCACCAAAGTGGAATCCTTGGCAACAACCTTGGACCCAACCTCAAAATCCATATCAGTCATGGGTACAAGGTATGCAAAATCCTTATGGGAGATTTGCTCAATTTTATCAATATCCTCCATCTTTTCATAATCAACAAGCTCCATAGCTTCCTTTCCCAAAATCCACAACTTTCATTGCCATTTCCACAACAACAACCTCTCAACAAAATCCAAAATCCTCCTTCATGCTCCATTTCCAACAAAAAGACAAATCAACTTCCAGCTCAGCCATTACCAAATCCTAACAATAAAAATCCTCAGAATACTTACATGATATAAGGACAACAATTTCCTACCTATATGATTGTTCCTCCCAATGATGTACAACTCAGGTCTAGTAGAGTTTTAGAAAAACCTTCTATATATGTCCAAGAGCAAGATACCTCTAAGGAGGACTCTCTTAAAGTCAATAAGGGTTCCGAGGAAGCATCTCTTCAAAAATCAAACATTCTAAAAGAGAAAGAAAATTTAACCACCACAACTCCTATAGTTGAGCAACCTGCATCTTCATCCACATCTCCTTTCCCTGAAAGATTACAAATTGATAAAGGGGTGGAAAAACAAATCTTGTTGCCTAACTATGATTTTCCAGATGAATTAAAGAATGCTTGTATAAATATTCCCTTTCTACAAGCCATTAGAGAGATTCCTATGCTAGCAAAAACAATGAAGGAGTTGAGTCTCAAAATACCAGGAAGGAAACCAAGAGATACAAGAAGAATCCACCTGGTAGGAAAAATTGTAGATATCGTGATGGGAAAAATTACCATGCAGAAGTATGTAGATCCAAGTAGTCCA
Source organism: Pinus taeda (assembly GCA_000404065.3). Taxonomy (NCBI): domain Eukaryota; kingdom Viridiplantae; phylum Streptophyta; class Pinopsida; order Pinales; family Pinaceae; genus Pinus; species Pinus taeda. Next base: position 109,560 of record APFE030547900.1, read on the forward strand.
ATTGTCAAGACACATATAAATGGGATAGAAATTCCAAACACATTGATTGACTTAGGGGTTGCTATCAAAATTATGAGTAGACAGACTATGGAATAGCTAAAACTTCCTAATCTTATTTTTACACCTACTTTACAGCAACTTGCAGATCGATCAATTATCAAACCAGATGGTGTATTAGAAGATATTTCAGTCTCCTTAGATTCTTGGGAATATCCAGTAGATTTTATGATTTTGACTCCCAAGAGTAATCTAGGAGAGCACCCACTTATCTTAGGAAGACCTTGGCTAGCCATAGCTGATGCTTTCATTAGTTGTAGATCTGGGGATATGTACATTTCTAATGGTAATTCGACAAAGAAATTCAATTTGTATCCTCCAGAAAAAGCAATTACAGAAGTAGGAGATGTTGACACCTAATCCTCTGCGATTGGGTGAATTTGGAATGTGAACAGTCATCAAGAAGATGAACTGATCAGTCACATTCATGTATATAACAATAGCTACCTAATGAAATAAACGAATCAGTTTTTTTGCCAAGTCTGGAGTTACTCCTGGCCTGACATGGTATCAGAGCACAAGTCCCAGGTTCCTTTTTTGGCGTGCCTTATAACTCCTCTGTCCCATACTCTGCCATAACGCATCTGTCTGCTATTGTTCATCCGTTGGTTAACGCCTGAACGTTTGAGATTCTTCAAACTGAGGCTGCGTGAATGGTGGAAGGATCCATTTCATTTTTCTGAAAAAAAAAAAAGGCTCATTTGAACTGCATTGAATGTGCTCGTATGAACACTGGTATGTGTTGAGTTGAATGTATTAACTCGTTGAATGTATTAACGTTGTTTTAAAAGGTATTTGAAGTGCTGAGTATTAACGTTGTTGAATGTATTTGAAGTGTTGAGTATTAACGTTGTTGAATGTATTTGAAGTGTTGAGTATTAACGTGTTGAATGTATTTGAAGTGCTGAGTATTAACGCGTTGAATGTATTTGAAGTGTTGAGTATTAACGTGTTGAATGTATTAACGTTGTTTTAAATGGCATTTGAAGTGTTGTATTGAACATTGTTTATAACGCTGGTATGGTGTATGGCATTGTTTTTCCTGATATTATATAGACTAAGAATTAGTGAAACCAAGCCCAAGAATTAAAAAATGTGATGTGTCACTTCTATTGTAATGTGTTTATGGAAGCCCAGATATCTGGCCACCTCCACAATGAGCATAAAACAGAATGATATTTTACCAAGCTGAAAATTAAAATGCGATGCAGTGAGTCCGTTAAGTGGTCGTAGATGATGCAAGGTCAATCGGAGGCTTTATTGTGCATCTGACACTGCCCGGGTGCATGGAAAAAGTGGAACATTCAATTGTTTACGATTTGTCTACATGTTGACTGGTTTGTTGTACAGACCAATTTTTTATTGTAGTTGTGAGAGGTTAGTTAAGATCAAATTTGCAGCGATCCATATAATAGAAGTCCACGTGTCATCCCTACTCCTACTTTGTAATGCGTAGGGAAATTAGGTTTGATGATAGTGAGATTATATGCAGTGACATAGCATATACTGAATAAAAAAAAAAGGGGGTTAGATGTAGTGAAAATTTTATGATAGTGATAGCATTCCTTTTTAGCAACAGAAGTTTTTTTCTCCATAAGAGCAAATTTTTTGCCTTTGTTGGAGGGTTATCAGCATTCCTTTTTAGCAGCAAAAGTTTTTTTCTCCACAAGAGCAATTTTTTTTTTTGCCATTAGAAGTATTAGTCTATCAACAAAAGTATTTTTTTCTATCAGCAGAAGTAATTTTTTACAGAATCCATTCAATCATTTCTATGGTAGGAATAGTTGTCACTGGCAAGGAGAACTATCCTGATTGGTCTCGGATGATACAACACACCCTCATCTTCAATGAGTTGTGAAAAGGAGTGTGTGTCGGAGAAGGAGAGAGTGACCCACAAAAGCCTACCTCAGACAAAGAGCTCGCCATTTGGGAAAACAAGAACAACAAGCATATGCATTAATCACAACATCTGTAAATAAGGAGGTGAGTCACCACATTTCATCATATTCAACTGCCTTTGAAGCCTTACAAAAGCTGAAAGAACTCTATGACTCACATTCTGCACTTGAAGTCGTCCAACTTATGATTAAACTCTTCACTCTTGAACTGCAAAATAATGATCCTCTTGCTCTTGCATCTGAAATAAAGTCTATAATGCATGATATCAAATCCACTAATGTTGAGCTGGATATCTCTCTTATTGCTTTTCTCAAGGCACTTTATCCTACATACTCCAATTATCTTGAGTCTTTGCAAGCAAATGGAAATCTCAAAGATATAACCTTTGACTCTCTTGTGAAAAAGTTTGCTGAAAGAGAGAAAGCTTTTGGAAAGAAGACAACCCATGAGTCTTCTGAAGAGACTGTGTGCTTTGCTCATAAAGAAAAACATCAAGATTCTACAAGAGGAAGAGGTGGACGAAGAGGAAAAGGAAGATATTTCAGAGGCAGGGAAGCAGACATTCCCAAGGAGAAAAGGCAGATTTACACTGTATTCACTGCAAGAGAAATGGATCACATGATGCATCCACATGCAAGCTACCATGGGACAAAATTGAGTAGAAAAGAAACCAACAAAAAGGTAAAACTGATGATACAAACAAAGGTAAATCACCTAAATCCGCTCACTATGTTGAGGCACAATGTAACATTGGAGTAAATGAATATTTGTTTAATGCTTCACTTGCTTCCTGGAAAAATGATTGGTTGCTTAATTCAGGAGCAACCTGTCACATGAATCATAGAAAAGATTTTTTTGAAGATTTCACTTATAATGTTGATAGAGCAATATACTTTGCAGATCAGTCAAAAATCAAGCCATCAGGGCTTGGCACAATCAGGCTTAAACTGCCTGGTCTTCCAGACTTTCTTCTTGATCATGTTCTATATCTCCCACAGCTCAAGAGAAACTTGCTGTCCTTGGTCCACATCCGCCAGCAAGGTCACTACATTCATAGGTTTGATGGCAAGCTTGAGGTAAGAAAAACATCTGATCACTCACTTGTCATGAGAGGAATAGAAGAAGAAAGACTTTTCAAACTGCAAGGAACATCTGCTCATGCACAACATTTCTCATATATTTATCATCATGAAGAAGGTACACTTCCATCTAGTTTATTATGGCATGCTAGATTTGGACATTTAAACTATTCTCTGCTTATTGAAGAAAAATGGTGTTGTTGGTTTGCCTACAATTCCTAGAAAACTTAAGCAATGTGATGCATGCATTCTAGGAAAGCATAGCAAACAGTCCTTCCATGACTCACATTCAAGAGCACATAGGAAGCTTGAACTTATTCATCAGATTTATGTGGTCCAATGCCTGTTCCTTCTGCAGATGGAAATAAATATATCATGACATTTATTGATGACTACACCAGAATGTGTTGGGTTTATTTATTGAAGAACAAATCTGATGCTTTCCAAACATTCAAGAATTTCATAAATGGATTGAAAATGATGCACAATCTCATATTGGGTCTATTCGCACTGATAATGGAAAAGAATATACATCAAATGAATTTGAACACTATCTTCGCCAACATGGGATCAAACATCCAAAAATTGTGCCTTATAATCCCCAAATGTTAGCTGAAAAGAATGAATAGAACAATTTTGAATATGGTACGATCCATGTTTTTTTTCAAAAATGTAAAGATAATGTTTTGGGCTGATGTTGTTCTATGTGTTGCATATATAAAGAATAGATGTCCATCTAATGCTATAAGAAACAAGACTCCTTATGAATTGTGGTATGGACATGTTCCTTCGGTCAAACATCTCAGGATTTTTGGTTCCACCTGTTATGCTTTGATACCAAAGGTACATAGAAACAAACTTGGTGCTAGAAGTTGTAAGTGTATTTTCTTGGGGTATTCAAATACCTCCAAAGCATACCACCTCTATGATGAAGAAAATAAAAAGTTTGTTATATTTAGAGATGTAATTTTTCTTGAATCATCCAAATCTGACAATGTTGTTGAGTGGCAACTTGATCGCTTGGATAGATTCACAAAAACAAAATCATTTGAAGAATTTGATAATCAGATTCCACATCTTGAAGGGGGGATTCCTATTCTAGATCAACATGTGGAATATTTTTCTGAAGAATACTCTCCCCCGACTGAAACTCCAACAACGGATGATGCTTTAAGTGACGTAATTGATAGAATGGGAGACTCAATCTTGATTCAGTCCCAACTCAATCAACAGAGCAGCCTGGACCATCTCAGAAAGGTCCCCCAAAGTGGCTGATGAAGACACTTGAAAGTGTTCATCCTGATGAAATTGGAAAAGCAAGAACCAGAAATTCAAACCGACAAAATGGAGGTGATGTGGATGACTCTAATTCAACTGTTGATATGGATGTTTCTTATGATTGTGAATTGAACTTGTCTACAGATTTTGAACCAAATTCCTTTAAAGAAGCTGCTTCTCATGATGAATGGAAAGAAGAAATGCAAAAGGAGTATGATGCCCTCATAATGAATGGCACTTGGAAGCTGGTTGATCCTCCATTTGGAACCAAACCAATTGGCTGCAAGTGGGTCTACAAGAACAAGTACAAAGCTAATGGATCACTTGACAAGCACAAGGCTAGGCTTGTGGTAAAAGGTTTTGCACCGAAGGAAGGGGTCGATTATGAGGAAACTTTTTCCCCCACAGCAAAATGGGCCACCATCCGGACACTCTTTGCACTAGCAGCTCAGAATGGTTGCAAAGTCCATCAAATGGATGTAAAAACTGCCTTCTTAAATGGAGATCTAAAAGAAATTGTTTTTATGTCCCAGCCTAAAGGATTTGATGTGAAAGGACATGAACATAAAGTATGCAAACTTGTGAATTCCTTGTATGGACTCAAACAAGCACCACGAGCCTGGTATGAAAAGCTAACTGAGCATCTTCTGAAACTCAACTCCAATCATTTTGATCTTGATGATGCAACTTTATTTGTGAAGAAAGTTGGAAAAACAGTTGTATATCTTGTGGTATATGTAGATGATATTTTAATGACAGGGAACAATGAAAGTTATATTGCATCCATAAGGAAAGAATTAGGAAAAAGTTTTGAAATGACTGATTTGGGCTATGTTCATTACTATCTTGGCATTGAAGTAACCCAACATCCAAAATCCATATTTCTTTCTCAAAAGAAATACATTGGAGATTTGTTAAACAGATTTGGCATGACAAAGTGCAATCCTCTTTATACTTCAATGGAACAAAACTTAAAGCTCACATCTATTGAAGGAAAGGAATTTGAGGATGCAACAAAGTATAGACAACTTGTAGGAAGTCTCATCTACCTCACTACTACTAGACCAGACATTTCATTTGATGTTGGAATCCTCTCCAGGTTTATGCAAAAGCCTTGTGAGGGACATTGGTCTGTTACAAAAAGAGTTCTAAGGTACTTGAAGGGAACTCAAGACCTTGGAATCAAGTATACACATGTGGATGACTTCAGCTTGATTGGATACTCTGATTCAGACTTAGATGGAGACAAAGAAATTGGAGTATCTACTTCAGGATATGCTATGAGTCTTGGATCAGGAGCTGTCTCTTGGATATCACGCAAACAATCAGTTCCGACAGATTCCACAATAGAAGTAAAATACGTGGTAGCAGCTGAAGCAACAAAAGAAATTGTGTGGCTCAGGAAAATTCTTGAAGATATGCAGGTAAAACAAGTACAATCAACTCCACTCATGATTGACAACACCTCTGCAATAAAGTTGGCCAAGAACCCAAAGTTCCATGATCGTACAAAGCACATCAATACTAAATATCATCTGATCTGACATCATGTTGAGGCCAAAACAATCCATCTCTGTCATTGTTCCACAAATGGACAAATTGCAAACATCTTCACCAAAGCACTTGGAAGAGAAAAGCTTAAAAGATTCAGAACGATGCTTGGACTCACCAACATCCCTTCAGATTAAGGGGGGGAATGTTGACACCTAATCCTCTGTGATTGGGTGAATTCGGAATGTGAACAGTCATCAAGAAGATGAACTGATCAGTCACATTCATGTATATAACAATAGCTACCTAATGAAATAAATGAATCAGTTTTTCTGCCAAGTCTGGAGTTACTCCTGGCCTGACAGGAGACAATGAATGGGTCAATGATGAGGACACTATACAACCTGTCTTTACCATTTCTGAAATCAGTGAGGATAGTCAAATTCTGAATACATTAGAAAATTTTGAGACATCTTCAGAATATGATCCCACACAATTTCAGTTGGAATCTGACATTGAATATTTATCATCAAGACAAATATATATTTACTCTATGGAAGAGTTTGGTAGTTCCGCCATTGAGATTTTTCCGGGAAAAACATTGAATATCAACAAAAATTTGGAAAAGTCACAACAGGAAGAACTAACCAAAATCTTGCAAAAACATTCTACTGCATTTGCATGGGAGTATACTGATATGAAAGGTATTGATCCTAAGACTTGCATCCATCATATCTATATTGAGGAAAACAGTAGACCAATTAGACAACCGCAAAGAAGGATGAATCCAAATCTTAGGGAGATAGTGAAAGAAGAGCTCCAAAACCTACTCAATGTAAACTTCATTTATCCAATTTCAGATATGCATTGATTATAGGGGATTGAACAAAGAAACTTTGAAGGATCACTTTCCTTTGCCCTTTATCGATCAGGTATTAGACACATTAGCAGGCAAAAAGTACTTTTCATTTTTGGATGGTTTTAGTTGCTATAATCAAATTCAAGTAGCACCTGAAGATCAAGATAAGACCACATTTACTTGTCCATGGGGGACTTTTGCCTATCGAGTGCTTCCTTTTGGGTTATGTAATGCACCCGCAACATTCCAAAGAGCAATACTAGGAATTTTTTTTGATCTAATCCATGATTGTGTAGAGGTTTATATGGATGATTTTACAGTTTATGGTAATTCATTTGAAGAAGCATTAGAGAATTTGGAAAATGTACTTATAAGATGTAAAGAAATGAACCTTTCATTAAGCAATGAAAAATGCTTTATGATGTTTACTGAAGGTATTGTTTTGGGACATCACATTTAAGGGGATGGGATTAAAGTTGATAGATCGAAGGTTGAAGTCATCTCCAAGTTGCCTATTCCAAATTGTCAAAGAGATGTTAGAATTTTTCTAGGATTTATTGGTTACTATAGAAGATTTATAGAAAACTTCACTAAAATAGCATCTCCACTCTTCAAACTGCTTACAGAAGACTGTGAATTTAAATGGGATCTTGATTGTCAATCAGCCTTTGAAACTTTGAAAACAAGAATATCTGAAGCACCTATCTTGAGAGGACCAAATTGGAAACTCCCTTTCCATATTTCTATAGATGCTTCAGATACAGCTCTAGGAGTTGTGTTGGGTCAAAAGGATTTAGTCCCTTATGCCATTTACTATACCAGTAAAAATTTAACTCCCACTGAGTTGAACTATATTGTAACTAAAAAAGAGTTTTTAGTCATGCAATCAATAAGTTTAGACATTATATAACAGACTATGAAACTTTTATTCATATTGATCATTCTGCGATTAGATATCTAATGAACAAACTTGTTACTAATGGTAGAGTGACAATATGGCTCCTACTTTTGCAGGAATTCAATATTACTATGTTGGATAGACCAGGGAAACAAAATACAGTAGCTGATTTCTTGTCTATGCTTCAGAATACTAAAGAAGATTCTCCTGTAGAAGATAAGTTTCCTGATGAATATTTGTTTGCAGTAACTACTAAGACCCCTTCGTATGCAGATATTGCTAACTATTTGGTTACAGGGAAACTGCCTCCACATTTATTTCCAAGTGAAAGAAGAAAGATTATTCAGGAGAGTTCAAAATATTCATGGATTTCTAACAAATTGTTTAGAACAGGGCCAAATCTTGTGATCAGGAGATGTGTTCGGGAAGATGAAATTCCTGAGATCCTCAAGGCATGTCATGATGAACCATGCGGCAGACAATTTGCTAACAAAAGGACAACCTATAAAATCCTTTCTTTGGGATATTTTTGGCCTTCCCTCTTTAAAGATGTAAAACAATATGTCAAAAGGTGTGACAACTGTCAAAGAGTAGGGAAAACTACCCTTTCAAATGAAATGCCATTGCAACCACAGGTACTCATCGAACCCTTTGAAAAATGGGCTTTAGACTTCATTGGACCTATTAATCCGCCATATAAATAAAAGAAGTATATATTGGTATGTACTGATTATGTCACTAAATGGGTAGAAGCCAAAGCGTTAGTTTCTGCTACTAAAAATTCAGTTGTCAATTTTCTTTATTAGGATATTTTTACTTGTTTTGGTGTTCCAAGAGAAATTGTGACAGATTAGGGAAGTCAATTCACATCCAACTTGGTGGAGAAGCTGATGGAAGAATACAAAATCAAGGACAAAAGATCTACTCCTTACCATTCGCAAGCAAAGGTTCAAGTGGAGTCTACAAACAAAGTTCTCGAAAGTATCATCACCAAAATTGTTCATCTACACAGAAGAGATTGGGCAGAAAGGCTTCCTGAAGCCTTATGGGCCTACAGAACTACATGGATAAATACAACAGGATATTCTCCCTATGAACTTGTTTATGGGAAAGAAGTCCTGCTCCCCATTGAGTTCCAAGTCAAAACCTTTAAGATGGCAGTTTAGTTGGGGATGGATCTATCAAAAGCCCAAAAACATAGAATGGAGTAGTTGAATGAGCTAGATGAGATCAGACAAGAAGAAATCCTAAGAACTGATCTAGTTCAATATCAAAGAGCTAAGTGGTATGCCAAATATATCAAAGAGATAAATTTTCAAGAAGGAGACTGGGCATTGCTATTTGATTCCAACTTTAAAGACTTGAAAGGCAAATTTCAGACTCATTGGCTTGGGCCATATGAGATCGACAAAGTCCTTAGCAATGGAGTGGTAAGAATCAAAACCATTGATGAATCTCAAACTCCTCTTATTGTGAATGGACACAGATTAAATATCTATCATAAGCTACTCTCAAAAGAGGAATTTGTCAAAATGTTTCAAGATAATTATGCAATAAGGCTGGTGAAGAAGAATTCTTCTTCTACACCAGCCTAGCCTTTGTCCTTTTCTTTTCAAAAAAAAAAAGTTGTATAAGCCTGAAAGCCAATCACTGATTGGCAGTCTTATACAGAAAACACAGGTTGAAAATTAGGAACTCCTGACACCCTATGTTTTCCCAAAAAAAAAAATCTCTCTCTCTTTCTCATTTTGTATTCCATTCCATTTCATTTCCATACCACTCCATCTCATTTCCATTCCACATCACTTCATTTCATTCAACTCCATTTCATTCATTTCATTCCATTAATAAAAAAATTTATGACAATTTTCATCCATTCAGTCATCGTTTATACATCTCATTCAATTATAAGATTGTTGGGTTAGTTTTCGCAGCTAGAGTTAGTTTCCGCAGCTTCTCACTAATTCCGCAGCTAGTTGTGTTTCTACAGCCACCACTCTATTTTTCAAAAATTTATAGTCAGATGTTAGTTCAACAATCATGAAAGCAAATGTAGGTATGAGGACATATTATGAAGACATGAGGCATTCAAAAGTATCAACAAGGAGCAACTAATTGAAGACTAATGAAAAATGGCAAGAATTCAAAGGTATGAGCAAAAATTTATTTCAAATGGCACTCAAACACATTTTTCCATAGTTATAAACCATAGCTCCATAATATGCAATGATTGCGTTGATAACTCCATAACCATTCCACGATCTCTATACGATTCGCCCACAATCCTTGCATTCATTTTTAAACGGCCTTATAATCAAGCCTCCAGTCTTCACTCGTGTTCGACTATACTTTGATATTCCACCTATAATTATGGAACATGGTTGATTTGACTACGGCTTCTCTCAGCTGCACAAAATCCGCAGTCGTTTCATAAACGTGCTTGCGTCTACTCTGCAACCACCCAATTTTAAATACCACTGAATGCACTTTACTCCCCCTACTGTTCTATTGACCTCACAGTTGCATTTCCATCGTGCTCACATAAGCCTTCACCCCATTTTGTTCTCTGTTTTGCTTCATTCCGTGTACCTATTCTTTGATATCCTCTTACAGTCAGTGGTCTCCCTCATAAACCCTGTTCATTTTTGCTAATTCAGTCATCTTACCTCTGCTAAACCCTCCTCACGCAGACGAGTTTTAAAGAACAGAAGGAAGGATGGGCCGATTGTTGAGGGCAAAACCAGAGGGACCCAAATTTATGGAAGGATACCCGCAAGTGAAGGACATACTGAAAGAGGAAAAATGGATTCGGTTTATTCAAAAGTTTAGAGGCTACCATAAGGAGGTTACAAAGGCTTTTGCAAGGTCTTTTGACGGACTGGAGGTGGACATTGGGGACCTCAAGTTTACAGTGACCAAGGCATCCAAAGCAGCTACTACAGAACTTCCCCAAGAAGGTGAACGTTGGTTTAAGAACAAGAGAATTGGCGAGGAAGCTTGGAGAGTGATCCTACGTAACCCAGGTATGGATGTCACCATTTTCAAAAAGGGAATTCCTATCCATGCTTTAAAAGAAGAGTGGGCTAGTTTATTGTTGGTTATTCAAAAGTTTATCACCTGTGAGGGACATTTTGGAGCAATGTACATGTATCATGCACGATTGTTGATGAACTTTTTAGAGAACCAAACCCTCAATCTGCCATACTTTTTACTAAACAGTTTGAAAACGATGTATGTGACTGTCCAAAAGCATCTAGGGGACGTAGAACCACATTTGTGTCACCATGGTCTCGTGAAAATATTGATAGAAAAACAATTAAAAGAGAAAAAGGAAACTTGGGAGCAATTTTTAATTAGAAATTTCTTTGAAGAACCCCAAGAAACCCCTGAAGATAGTACATCAAAAAGAAGTAGAAGAAAGAGAACAGGTGATAAAACTCAAAGCAATCCTACTAACACAATTGAAAGAACTAGTAGAAAAGAAAGGTTGTCTAAAAGGAGGAAGGAAAAGACTGAGGGTAAAAAGCCAACAAAATCAAAAGAGAAAAGAAGCATTGAGGCTGTGCATTAAACCCTTCCTCAGAAGAAGACCATGAAGTATTGTCTGAGAGACTAGTTCACCTTCAGGAACATTCAACTATGGCCAAAAGAAAGGAAAAGAAAAATAGAAGGAAGAAGACAGTAGTCCACAACATGTAAGAAGAAGCAGCAGGCTTAAGGGAAAATGGAGAAAAGCACAAACGAAAGGACCCCATTTTATTGATTTGGGAGGAGGAACACCTGAACAAAATCCAGCTGGCCATAGTCCACCTCATTCTCAACCAAACGTTGAAACTAGCCCTCAAGATGTTGACATGAGTCCCTTTCGGCCAGATTTTGAAGTCAATTCTCCTCCACAGCATTTTGGGGACAGCCCAAGGAAAACAACACTCGAAATAGATCCAAGGCAACAAGAGGTGTATGATTACATAGAATCCTCAGAAAGAACAGCCACGGGTCCCAGCACTTCATCCACTCGGCCTCACACAGCACAAGAAGCTCTAGTCTAATCATTGAAACAAGAAGTCTTTGAGTTGGATGTTTTAAATAGACATATTAAAAATGAAAATGAAGCACTAAAAGAGCAGAGCAAACTGGACAAGATCATCCATGATAATACCATGCTACATCTCGAACTCTGGCATAGTGCAAGAAGATAAGTAGAGCACTGATCAATCTTAAATTCAGATGCTTGATGAAGAAGCCCAGGATGTTAGTAGCACCAAGAAAGAGAGGAAGAGGGTTGGATGTATTGGCAGAAGCTTCAGAACATATGATTTGAAGGAGGGAGAGTCAAAATTTTGGTTGCATGAGGACATGCAACATCTTCACAGTGGGGATATGTTGAGCCCCAAACTTGCATCTTTCCTACACCTTTTTCTAGCTTCTTTCCATTCATCTGAACCTCCTAAACCATCAATATCATTGCATATTAATTATAAAAGAGCATTTAAAGTGGTTTCTTGACTATGTCTTTGTGTTGCTGTTTGAACTAGATTTTTGCTTATGAGCTGCATAATCTTGTCACTTTCCTCAACCAGCTAAACTTTCCACAACCATTTTGTTAAAGTCTATATTGCAGGTGTCTTCAGGTGAATTGAGCCACATGGGCAAGTTGAAAACAATGTGGACATGGACCGAGTCCTATTGGCTTAGTTGAATTCATCAAAAGAGGCCATAGTCAAAGGTAGTCAAGCGGTGGTCAACCAAAGAGTTCTACAGTGACAGAACTTTGTTTTTCACCACGTGAAGACTTGCGTGCCCGTTCCTAAATCTCAGGGGACATACCAACACCTGTGGACTGCTCCATAAGCCGAATCCAACAGCCACCCTCCAAAGATTTAATCTTCACGGCAACCATAATGCTAGATTCCTAGACGTGGTTGTTCACGTGTCTCTTATCAGCGCAGATTATAGGAAAGTAGTTATGTCATCCTCTATTATAAATAATGCATTCTCATACACATATTAGTTAGCTTTTGTAATTTAATTTTGACTGTTAACGAGCCCACTGTGTCGTGACTTTATTTCTGTGTTATGACTGCATTTTGAATACATGAGAAGACTCTGTTTATAAGCTCAATTCGTGGTTGATACCTGACTACTTGAGGTTGTGCAGAGGGCCCCTGCACATGCCAAGGTTTTGTTTATTGTTGTATAGTTTCATGCTTTATTTCTTTACGTTCCTTATCCCATAATCCTTCACGTGTATATATTGCATTGCTTATGGTATTCACATTTTATTTCTGTCCATAATTTTTCATGCTTTATACTGTTGTTAATTGATCAGTGTCTTTGTTCTAGATTATAGTAGGTAGCCCGGGCATTTGCACATAGTTTTACAATGACTAATGACATGGAATCAGTCTTGCCCTTCTGCTGATTTATTTTTCTTAGTTTTTAATTCTAGCACTCTCTTATTTATTTTAGTTTTGTACATTTGCTTTATTAGTTAGATTAGATATTAAATTACTCATGTCATTATCAGTTACCTCTGAAATCCATAACGAGACTAATGGTGAGGGATTGAAGGATGAGTATGTAGTTTGATATTAGTTTATTTTTCTGCAAGTTAGATATTAAATTGCTCATGTCATTATCAGTTACCTCTGAAAGCCATAGCGAGACTAATTGTGAGGGGTCAGAATATGAGTTCATGTAATTTGATTTTAGATTTAATTTGCTTGCAATTCTTGAATTTCTTTGAGCACGGTTTCTTTTGTATTTAGACAGCAACAAGGATAATGGGTTTCATGATCAATAGTTCACAGTTTGTTTGACTAGTATAGTAGCACATTTTCATTTTCTTTTAGGAATTAATTTTGTCATTGCATGTTTTAAACCCCTTTTGAAGATTGAAGTTTGGGAAATCATTATAAGGGACATCATTGCCTTGAACATTTATATCCATACTTGTCTTTTAGAATTTCCATCTCACATTAGGAAATCAACAAAGTTAAAAACCCCCAAAACATAAAAATAAAAAATGACAAAAGTAAGAAATAGTTTATCTTGCACATATAGTGCGCCACACTTCGTCAAATTACAAATCCCAGATTGAAAATTAAATGCAGCAATTTAGGACACACTAAATTGACCAAACAAAGACCAACTTGGATTTGAAGAAACCCTAATTTACAGGCTTATTTTCCATGGTAACGCACCCCAAAAACTAGGATAGGGAATGCTAAAGCGGCCGAGAAGTGCAGGATACTACGTTAACCTATGCATGAATGTTATGTTTTTCCTGTAAGGTTGCATTACTTAATTTTCATGAGCTCACGAAGGCAAAAACTTGAGTTAAATCACCGACACTATGTCATTTGCTCAAGGTTGACTCTAAAAAGTTAGAAAGATTTGCGCAGACTTGTCTTCGGAAATTTCCTATCCTAATAAAGGCTAATGAACAGGGAAAGAGAAATAAAGTATAGGAAACATCCTCTAGCCTTTGTGCCTTTTCCCAAAGTAGATAGTGAATAAATTGGCAACAACTTGGCCTCCTATTGCGTATATATTGGAGGCTAGGCCACAATAATATGGAATAGAATTAATACATTGTTATGTTGTCAAGACGTTGTTGAGAGAGAGAGAGAGAGAGAGAGAGAGAGAGAGAGGAGATAGGAGTTGAGGCAAGGCTTGTTACAACACCATGGTTGTAATATACCTTCTTAGAATTAATAATATAGATCTATTGTTGTTTCGTCTTTTTGTGGCTCTAATTCCTATATTTTATGTGTTATGATCCAATGATTTAGACTAATAATTTGTTTTTGATGCATTTCATTCCTATATGTTGATACATGTTAATATGTTGAATTATTTAAGTTTACATATGTTTTGGAGATCACTGTTTGTTTGCTCTGTGCGTAGGTCTTACTCTTAGAGTTGATTGAAGATTCCTTCTTTGCCACATTGATCGCTCCAACATATTTTTGCAAAGGAAAAGTAGGTAATTCTTCACCATTACTTTGTCAATTCTTAGCTAACATTGTTATGCTTGAATGTATCTTGCTTGAACAGTTGCATGTCCCTTGATCCGTTTGCCTTAGATTCCTAGAAACTTGAAAGGGTTTTCTATCTACCACCCATGCATTAATCCCTATAGTAGAATTAGTGACTCCATTGGGGATCGTTCTTTGATTCCCAACTTTGATATCCTAGGTCCTAGATATCTGGATCTCTCTACTTCTATCTAGTCTTGTCAGCTTGAATTCTTGTCACTCTTCCTACTTGTAACCAAGATTTTCTTCACAACACTTAATGTAACCTTGATCTGACCCTTCTTCTGAGTTAGACTATTGTAATTCACCCCTTGAGTGCCTTTCAGAGCATTATAAAACTATTCTCTATCTCACGCATAGTGTTACCCTTGTTGCTAATGCCCTATGTGCTCTTGAAACCTACATTATAAGCCCAAACCTCTGTTATCCACCCAACTCTGTGGATTTTACTGTTTGCCTATCTCACTAATGGGTTGATCTCGAAATCTATGTTGTTGAACTCAGTTCTTGTTGGTTGCATGCATGCTTTTTTTTTGGAAAGGTTAGCTTAATTGTATTGATTTTGAAAAAGAAAAGAATTTTTTTTAGCTTTCTGTCATTTTAGCTAGTTAGTTCTATCATAGTGGGTTTGTTAATTGAGAATTTCTTGTCTACATTGATTTTCTTGTGTTAGAATTGCATTAGGAATACTTGGTGTCAGAAAAATACGTATAGTCACTCTTCCTTGTAGAAACTCTCATTCATCAAACTGAAATCGAAAAGTACACTTTCTGCATGGTTTGTGATAGAGTCTCATAAAACTCCATATGTCAACACACCCTCTGAATACATTAATCGAGTTCACTTAATATCAACCTCGTAATAAAAGTAATCAACTCTTTTTAAGGATACATGCATATTAGTTTAGGTTAGCATCTTGGGATAGGTTGTTGTGAGTAAACTTCCCAAGAATGCAAAACTAAACTAGTGGCATTAAAGAGAGAATATCATTTTGCACTCACATCATTTGGTATCGATCCTCTAACAAGGGAGTTAAGCCTGATACAAAATCAAAGTGTGAGAGAAGGTAGCCCGACTTTGATTACATTTCGATGGGTATTATTTGTACTAGGATTCCCTTTGGGTATATCAGAGTTGATTCAGGGACTTATGTGTCCTTCCCACACAACATACTATCTACGACCATGTCTCCCCTAGTAGTGTTTGTGATTTGAGGTGAACGAAAGATGACTATGGTGGGGTACACTAGTACCTGAAAAACTAAACATACTCCATCTTTGGTTTGTTGGGAGGGTAATAATCCTCATGATAGTGCTTAGCTCCTTCTTACCGAGGTTTCGGTGGAGCTCATGAGTAATCATAATTGTTTCACTAGGACAACTCTCTCTTATAGCCCTTCGATGTTGGGTTTCATCTCCAGCTATTTTTGGCTATCAAACAATATTTTTCCTTTGCTTCTTGTTTATTTCCTTTAGCATTTTTTTAATTTTAGGTATGTGTTCTTTGCTACTGAGACTATAATATATCACGCTTAATTTAAAATTTTGTTAAAATATATATTTCACTTTGGCTACCTTCAACCCTCATTATATGTATAAGCAATAGTGAGGTCTTCCTCTAGTGACTTTGGAGGAATTATCGAACTCTAATGAATCAGATTCCCCCTCTCCACAAGGGAATCAGTCTCCAGTATCAAATATTGAATCAAACAATACTTCCCAAGAGACTTTTTTACTAGACGACTTCTTTACTGAAGGTGTCTTTCCTAACTTTAATACTCCACTTACTGGCCCTCTTAGACCTGTTTTGGTTTAGGCTACACTCTTTCTTATTATGTCTTCATTAGTTTCCACTTCCAATATCTCGAGGGTGACCAGTGGGTTGTGGCCTTTTGTGGACAACTTTCCTCCATTTCCACTTCCCCCACCTACAATAAGTTCAACACCATTTATTGGTTATCCTACTACTCATATTATACCTAGTCTAGGCATTCCAACTACACTTGCTAAGGGTGGAGTTCAACACCTTCCTGTCTCCACCCCCTTTGTGTCAACTCTTGAACCTTTTGCTATCAATCCTATAAATGTTGTTAGTACGATTACCTTCAACAATCCATTTGGTTGGAATCGCTTGTTAAGTTATAACCCTTAGGTAGTTACGTCTAGGGGGGGGTGTTTCCAGCATGTACATACCTATTGGGGCATGGAAGTCCCCATACCTCCTATGATACAATTTGGTCCTTCACTGATTGTTTTGGTCCCTCTAAGTGGAAATGCTATAGGTGGTGGTATTGCACCCACCGTGCCTTATGTAGCCAACAATATTCCTCAACCAGGTACTATTGTATCTATCTGACCCTCCCACCCCCTGCCAACAACCAATGAGACAAGGGGGCAACTTCTATTCCATATGGCCCGCCAATTTATATGATCCCACCTCCACTACCAGGAAATTATTATCCATCACATTCTGTGTACCCTATTGGAGGCTAATTGATTCCAAGACCCACTGGTCCCTTAAGTCATCCCTCTCCACTATGGTTTGATTCAGGGTCACCTATGCCTTTTCCTTTCTTCTATACTTTAGACATCCCAGATATATACAAGTTAACAAATGACCCCATCAATCACAACTTACTTTTGCCTCCAATCCCTCATAAAATTCTTGCATATATCCCAAAGATAGAAAGAAAACATGGAGATGATCCAACAACACATGTTACAACTTACCATCTTTGGTGTGTATCAAACTCTATGATTGACAATAGTATTTGGCTCAGACTCTTCACCCGCACCTTGACTAGAAATTTTGGCAAGTGGTACATTGAGTTACCACGAGCTTCAGTGAATAATTTCAATTCCCTTGTTATGGAATTTATAAAGCACTTTCAATTACCCATCCATTATGAAACTGAAGAAAAGCTTCTCACTACATTACACCAAGACACTTCCACCCATATCTCTAATCACATCCATGAATGGAGACGTCAATGGAGGCTTGTTAAGGCCCTCATTCCATATTACCTCTTAGCAAACTAGTTTTGTAAGTCTCTTCTACCCCCCATAACAAACGATGTTACCATGGTTGACATGGTTACTAAAGATCAATATATTCAACATCCCCAACATTTAGATCTGATCTATTCATAATCTGACATGCCATATGATTTCCTCCCTCATTCCCCTAGAATTTTCAATGCTCTCGCTACTCACCAACCTAGTGCTCATGCTGACAATATCATTGGCACCACCTCTAGGTTTGTTGTAAAACAATTGAGCAGGCATGTTGCCCAGTCGTGTGTTATTGTCAATACTGCTACTACTACTACCCAGTATATTTCTCCTCCAACCACTGCAATCAACTCTATGCAATATAAACAAAAACATAGCAGTATGAACAAGAATAATAATAAAAATATCACTCCTTCTGAAGAGCAATAGATAACCTAGAACAACCCAAATCAAAAAGCCACTACTAAATGTGAGAAAGGAAAGGAAAATTTTCCCTTGCATGATATGCATTGAGGACCATTTGACCTATAAATTTCCTCATCTCCAGGAGTGCAGAGACTTCCTTGCACAAAATGACATTGTCCAAAGCCCCACGGTCCTCGATGACCCTTTTCCTGCCCAGCAACATCAACATCTTGTATCAAACTCATCACCACCTCCGCAAAGGGGAAATGGTGGTTCACACCACCCTCCTTCTGGAGAATGATCAACAACTGTTTACACCTTTGGAATGGTTGATTTGCAAACACAAGCCAAAAACTACAGAAATTCTATCCCAAATGCTTTAGACACTGCCTCGATTTTTGTTCCACTGCCACCCAATGATCTACATATCGAAAGGCATGTTGCTGACCCTATGATTTGTCCCCCCAAAGGGACACTTTTTCACAAAACACATAATACATTTGCATGCTGCACATAACTACAATATTGTGGAATATCTAGTGCAATCACTCTTTGCTATGTCTACACTTGAAGTATTACAAACTTGCCTAGCACAACAGAAAGCTTTAGTTTCAGCCAATGGTGGAACCAATCCTTAGTATTCCAATTTATCCAAGAGGATATTGGTTCCCACCCACCTATTCCACTTGGACCCCCACCATTGTAACATTATTTATTTTAGTTTTCGTAATTGTATCACAGTTTACTATTTTTGGCATTTTTTCAGGTCTTGAACTTCCAGAGCCATTTTGAGGCCTTAAATGATGTTTTTTTGGGAAACAAAAAAACATGAGTGTTTGGATCATGTTCACAACTGAAAGTTATAGTCCTCAAATAGATATTTATAATGAGGCTCGTACGCATCAAATGGAGATCGTATCCCAAAGTTACGACCATGGGAAGTTGATGTACGAATTTACCCCAATGGGGCCCATAGTTTTGTCACTTCATCTCCTAGGGTTAGGTTTTTGGATGTTTAGGGTTTTCCATTGTTTCTAAATAGTAAAGAGGCCTTCAAGCTTAATTGTAACACAATTTAGAGGCATGCAGCTGCCACATATCTTCTCAGAGATAAGCTATAATCGCCCAAGCTAGTTTATTCTCATTTTGAATATAAGCATATTTTAGTTCTTTGATATTAATGAAATGAAGTTTTATTTATGTTTCATATCTATGTTTATGTTTATATATGTATTTTGTTGCATTCTTGCATAATTTTGGATCAGTGGTATCAGAGCAGTCTGCTCTTTCTTTGTTTTTCTTTACATTTCCCCAATGAGGTCAAGGTATAAGAATTTATGGCTCAAACTGGTTGAACCTTTGCAAGACTAGCCTCTCTAACCGTGATGGCCTCCCATGGTGAAAGAAAAGAAAGAGGAGGGAGTAGGAGATCCCTTAAACATATTGCTAGAAGAATCCCTCAAGTGATAGAGGAACGCGATGATGGACAAATTTTCCCAAATCCTTCGGTAGATGCCCACTGTTGATGCATTTCCATCCATCAGCCACTTTGGAGGCACTACTCCCTTCAAGGTACAAGTCAACTTTGACATTCCCATACTTAAAGTTTAGATGAATGCAGACATCATAGATAGATGGTTAAATCTATTGGAAGGGTATTTTTTGGTTCATGACTTTTCCAATAGGGAAAATATTAGTTTTTAACTCCTCAAAGATGCCCCCATGTCAAGGACTGGTGGGAAACCTACTATGAGCAGAAGGATGAGAGGGAACCCTCACTATTTTTAGTCGCACCGACTTGGAACTCTTTCTGCCACACCATCAAGGAGCAGTATTGCCTTATCAGGAGCTATGAATATAAGTACGTAAAGTGGACCACACTATGGTAGGGAAGGGACCAAGACGTGTTAGAGTTCACAAATATTTCTCATACCCTTCGCACAAAGTTGGGTATTAATGATTTTGAGTGACATCTGGTACTAAAGTATCGTGGTCCATATGTACATCCAATACGAGACAGAGTTCCTGGACATCTCCTCACTTGGCACTGCTTACCGATACATTGTCAAGATCGAACATAATTTTAAACAGAAGAAGCAAGACTTTGGATCTGTGAATCCAAAGTAAGGGAAAGGCACCTGCAAACTGTATAACAAAGGAGAAAGCCAATGCGGGGTGACCCAAGAAAAATCATCCAATTTTAAAGCAAAGAACAACACCACGAAGATAAATAAGGACACAAGAAAGAGGTGTGTTTCACAAGGTCCCCACTCAAAATACAAGTGACTATCGAGCCAAGTAGTCACAGGTGGCCAAGATGAAGGCTTCTGAGTTAGATTCATGTTCCAAATCTGATTTAGAACCTGACAAGGGGAATCACGAAGGGAAGAATACTTTTGATGCAAATCCCAACATCGTTATTGCCACCACCAAGATCCATAAGATTGAGCCCAAAGATCCATAGGAGGGGGAGCGTCTCTTCCACTAATAGATGTGGGTGAAGGGTTTGTCGTTGTAGTTCATTGTCAACAATAGGAGCCAAAAGAACCTCATTTCAGCAGAGGTCGTGAAGTGGTTAAGCTTACAAACCAAAACACACCGATATTCATACACCATCAGGCGGCTTCACTAAGGACAAGATATTTGGTTCAGCCATCAGTGTCACCTTCCTTATATCATCAAGCCCTTCATGAATGAGGTATTGCATTATGTTTCTCCTCTTGAATTTTTTGATGTATTATTAGGCCAACCATATTTTGGAAGTGTCATGTTGTGTATGATTCGAGGCCTCACACTATTATTATTTATTTGGATAATAATTTATATAGGATACCAGAGGTAGCACCACCTACCTCCTTCTCTTTGATCTCTTCTAAACAATATAGTAAGATCATCTCCTAGACCAGGAATTTTTTTCTTTCTAATTCGCTCTCAAAGTAAGGGGAAGATTGTGGCTAAATCCATGGTCCCCAGGAAGGGTTCCTCCACACATTAGAAGCAGGTGGATAAGATCGTAGAAGAATTCAGTGACATCTTCTCCTCACCCGTAGGGGTACCCTTGCACTATCAGGTCAAGCATTTGATTGATCCATCTCCCAAAGCACCTCTACCCAAGGGGATGATATATCTTCACTCCATTCTAAAAATTGAAGAGATCAAGTGGTAATTCCAAGAGTTGTTGCAAAAAGGGAACAATCGACCAAGTTCCTCGCCTTGTGGGAGGCCGATTGTACTTGTACAAAAGAAGGATGAGACCTGAAGGCTCTACATTGACTAACATGCACTAAACAAAATCATTTTCAAGAACAAGTATCAAATCCCACGGATTGATGACCATAATGGACCAACTCAAGGGGGCCAATTATTCCAGTAAGATTGATATGAAGTTTGGCTATCACCAAGTTACAATAGAGCCCATAGATTTATGGAAGAATGCATTCAAATCTAGAGAAGGAATTTTCGAATGGTTGATTATTCCCTTTGGGTTGATGAATTCCCTTGCTACTTTGATGAGGCTAAGGGGTGACATCTTTCGGCCCCTGATCAACTTATTCATGGTTTTTAATCTAGAGGACATCCTCATAGTTAGAAAGAGGTGGGAAGAACTCTTACAACACATTTGATAGATCCTTCAAACCTTGCAGCAACACAAACTATGTTCCACCTTGGAGAAATGCACCTTTGGCATGAGTCAGGTCCAATATCTGGGTTACATCATAGATGAGTGAGGCGTGCATGTGGATTCAATTAAGATCGAAGTCATTCACGATTGGCTAGCCCCAACAATTCTAATAGAGCTTCACAAATTTTTGGGCCTTGCAAATTTTTATCAGAGGTTTGTGTTGGGATTCTCCCATATCACTTGGCCATTGAGTCATATTACCAAGGGTGGAATGAAAGAAAATATTTCCTAGTCTTAGTCCCAACAGAAGGCATTCGTTGAGTTGAAGCATCGCCTCTGCTTTTCATCGGTACTCACATTTCTAGACTTGCAATATCCATTTGAAATTGAGACGGATGCCTATGACCCTCACCCAGCATGGGCATCCAATGGCCTATCATAGTGAGACTTTCTAATACATTTTGGAAGTGCCCCACCTATGATAAAGAGATGTATTCCATCGTGTAGGCTTGCTGAGAATGGAAGCATTACATTTTGGGGAAGGAGACAATCATCCATACCGATCACCAACCTCTTCAATGTATACAGACACAAAGGAAGTTGCAAAATGATCATGATCAGAAGTGGTCTACATATCTACAACAATTCCACTTAAACATTAAATACAAAAAGGGCAACACCAATCATGTTGCATACTTCCTTTTCCAACTCCTAGTTATAGCATTGATTACTTCTCTCAATTCTTGTGGCCACGAGATGTCTAGACGGTCACAACTATACAAAAATGATCTAGAGTTTGCCTCCACATGCTAGATGCTAGTGGATGGAAAGAAAGTTCCTAATTTCCACCTCCAAGACGCAATATTATGCTACTTGGGCCACTTTTTTATTCCTTCAAATGAGTGTGCCACGCTGATTTGGGAGGCACACTACAGTTGGTTTGTAGGACACTTTGGTGTGGAGAAAACTATGGCCGTACTACAAAAGTAATTTTATTGGATAAAACTCTGATAGGATGTTGGGATATATCAGATCCTGCACTACCTGTGCCATCACCAAGACAACCATCAAGAAGCAAGGCTTGTACACTCCTAGCCATCCTTAGTATCATGGTAATGACTGTTAATCTAGGTTGTCATTGGTGCCAATATGGTAGTGTTTGTGATGGAAAATTATTGTGACATGTGTGGTTTTCCATTGATGCCCATTGATCATAATACTGCTCATGGAGGATCCAAGGATTGAACATAGACATAATAGAAATAGTGGAACCAAGGAGGAAAGATATCGGAAGCCATCCGAAGAGAAAGAGAAAGAGTAAAGAGGAGAAGCCATGAAGCCAAAGAATAAGAGGAAGTTTTCATCAGAAACCATCAAGGATGTAGGTTATCGCATATGCCCAAGAGTAAGTGCTATCGGAAGAAAAAAGAGAAACAACGATATCAGAGGAGTAAAGAAGAAAACATTGGAGGAGCCATATTGGAAGTATCGCATGTAATATATGCCCTAGAAGAACTGATAGGAAGAAAACAATGGAGGAGCATAAACAGAGTTGTTGGAGAAATTATATCGGAACCTTCACCTCGCAAGTTATGAAGACTTGTCACATTAAAACTCTGATTACGATATAATATGCGGCTCCAATCAGTGTATGGTAACAACCCTAATGTAATATCACATCCACCTATCAGAACTTTCATATCGTAAGTTATAAAGGGATGTCACATTAAAAACTGCAATTGCGATATTATTGCGAACCCACCTTCAACACTATAATATAACTTAATGTAATATCGCATCCATTGAATCACAAGATTTCATAGGGATAACGTGTAAAACCTCTAAATGCGATAGACTTGTGGACCCGATGGATTCATTAAAAATAGTTCATTGAATATTGCATCCACTCCATCAGAAGACAGAGCATGTGCACACTTGTAAAACCTCTGATTTTTATGAAGTTGTGATTGCGGGATTAAAGGAATGACTCCGATTCTCATGAAATTGTGATTGTGGGATTAAAGGTGATGACGTTGCATGTGGGACCTCCATGTGGGTATAGCCTTGGATGAATATTAAAAAAAAGGGCCTCTCCAATATAATCTTTTAATGTTTAAACTCATAAGTTAGCCTCTCCTCCCAATGAACGTTTCTTTTGGTTATTGGAAAAACTCATATATATACAAGTTGAAATGCTTCAGTTCTGAGTATTTATCTTAGGCATAAAAATAGAGCATAAAGAAGTTCACAACTCATGAACTTGAAGAGACAGAGGAAGCCGAAGGAACAGTAGAAAGAAAGATGAAGGTTGAGTGAGTGTAGAGGAAGCTAAAGGTCCAATGGAAGATGAAGGGAGCAGTAGACAACACCACCATTGAAGTGTTTGTGAGTTTGTTTCTTGGAAGTAAGATATCGTGACAATAAGAATCAGTCACTCCTGAAACAATTACTGCAACAGTAAGAATAGAGGGTTGAAAAATAAAGAATTGTTTGTTTGTGCAGATATTGAGGCTTAGTGCAACTTATCAAAGATATCTTGTTCAAAAACATTAGCAGATCTTGGAGTCATTATTGGAGATCATGATGGCTATTTGAAATCATCATGAGGTAACTTTGCAGACTCTGTGTGGGCAATATGAAGAGTTGTGAAGACTCCTTCATATGAAGACAGGTTGTCATTGATGATGTAGCATGGAGACTACAGTGAAGCCATAGATTGACATAATTCAGTGAAGAAGATTTTGGGAGCAGAGAATTACTATCAAACATATCTAGACAAAATATAACAGTGGGTTAGAGCCGAGAGAGTTGGTGCACTGAAGGTTGGAGCCTCAAACAAACAAGGTTGGTGCCTTGACAAGATAGGGTTGGAGCCCTAGGGGTTAGTGCCTCAGAATTGGAAGGATCGGTGTCCTTGGAGTTGGTGCTCCTAAATCCAAGATTGGTGCCTTAAAAAGATAGGGTCAGAGCCCTTGGGGTTGGTGCCTAAGAATTGGAAGGACTGGTGTCCTTGGAGTTGGTGCTTCTAAATCCAAGGTTGGTGCCTTGACAAGATAGGGTTGGTTCCCTAGAGATTGGATCCTCACAAAAGTCCAAGTTGGTGCTTGGCAATAGCTTGGAGCCCTATATATATTGTACCTAATTTATTGTAAATATTATATTAATAAAAGAATTTATTCCTATTGTTCATTTTGCATTCTAAATATAAATGATTTAATTGGTAAAAATAATAATTGAAAAGGAATATTGATTCACCCCCCCCCCCCCCAATATTTCCAACAATTGGTATCGGAGCCAGTACCTTCACTCAAAGCCTAATAGCTTGAAGGTTGATCATTATAACACAAATGGCAAAGCCAAGGAAGAAAGTATCCAATCCTCCTAAAGATGTGTCTCCCTCTACCACTAAAATAGAAGTCAATCAATTTGTGAAGGCTCCATGGTTCAATGGAAACTTTGATATATGGGAAGAAAGAATGAGTAATTTCTTAAAGACTCAGGGCATTGAAATCTAGAAATTAGTGATTGATGATAACATGATGGATGGAGAATTCGAGGAGTAAAGTGCAAAAGAAATGAAGGAAATCTTGAATGTGCTACCAAATCCTATAAAGAACAATTTAGGAAAATGTTCGTCAGTGAAGGGTATATGGGACAAACTTCATGACCTTCACTCAAAAGGAGCATTGACCATGACCACTAGTTAAGAAGATGATGGAAAACAAGAAGGAAATCCAGAACCCATCATAGAAGCTGAAAATGAGAATGATGACATCAAGGCTAAAGGAGAGTCGAGACTTAGAATATGAAGAGAATGAAAAAGATTTTGAAGAAGATCTCCTCACTAGAATTATGGCTTCCATGGCAGATATTATCAATTTGAAAAAGGAAAATGAGGAACTTAATAAGAAAGCACTAATTGGTGACCAAGACCAAACAAGGAAGAAAGTTGACCTTATCAAGATTCAAGTACAAGAAAGGGATGAAGAGCTTTGTAAGATTAAGAAGGAATTTCATCAAAGCAAAAGAATGCATCATGAAGAAGTCATATCCATGACAAATCAATTGGATAAATCAAACAAACAGGAATATAAATTTTCAAGCCACCTTGAACAAAGGCACCAGAGCTTGAACAAACTTGAAGGAGAGATTGGTCAATACAAGGAAAAGGTCTCCTCCCTTATATCACAACTAGAAGAAGCAAGCAAACAAGAAAAAGGAGCTAAGAAGACAATTGAAGCATTGGCAATCATAGAAGGACAGGTTGATGAAGTAGAAAAGGAGAGAAACACCATGATATGTCAACTAAAAGAAAAGGATGGAGAAATCTTCAAATTAAATTTGACATCAACCTTACCAAGGCCGAAACATGTAAAACTACAAGGATTAAGGAAGAAATGGAGAGGAGTCTAGCAAAGCAAAATGAAGAAATCTTCAAAATGAAGTCAGATATCATCTCCCTTAAATTAGAAGAAAATGAAGTAATATGTATTAAGGAAGAGATTGAAAAACAACTTGCTAAGAAGAATAATGATTATGAAAGATTGGAAGAAGAGATTGTCTCCCTCGGGAAAAAGGTTGAATGGATGGACAAAATCTTGAAGAGATCTCAAGCCTTGGATGACATGCTCAGCCATCAAAGATCTCAATTTGATAAATTAGGTCTTGGCTATGGAGGTGAATCCTCAAGCAAGGGTGACCATACTTCAAACAACAAGGACATGAGGAAGCCTGATGGAAATAATGATGCTCCCAGTTCCAGCAAAGACAAGGAGAAGAGTCAAGGCAACAATGGAAGAGATCCTGCTGCAAGAAGACTTGCAGATGATGTCAAGAATACAAAAGGTGGTGAATATTATCAACAAATCCCAAGGTAGAAAGGCTTTAGAAGTACATCAAGGAAATCTCCCAGGTACAAAATTTTATTTCTTGGTTATTGTTATTCTTGTACAAACTTTGGATACATGGAAAAATATTGTTGGGCTTATAATGATCCATACCAATCTCCGAGAAGAAATTTCACAAGAAGAAGTCATGAATTATTATTCATGAACACCATAGAATGTTTCAAGTGTCATAACATTGGTCATATGGCACATAATTGTAACTTGATTTGGGCACCTTCTCAAGCTAGAACTGTGCCAGATAAGAATGTTACACAAGTATGGAGAAGGAAGCAAATACAATTCAAAAGTCCCTTGAACTCTCCAGACAAAAACACATGTTATTGACCTGATCTTCGACGATCTAAGAATTTGATGGGAAGACTCTGCCAAAAGAGATGATGCATACAGTTAGGGGGAGCCTGTGATTCTTGATCATTATTGTAGAAACTATACGTGAAAGGGCCCTTATGAAATCCTTGATTAGCTATATTAAAAATCATTCTTTAATAAATATCATTTCTCAGGAGCACTACATTGAAGAACATGATCTTGTAACCATTCTTTGGACTGTTGTTGAAGATGTTTTCCACTTGATCACTAAGGATAAATTGGAGCAATAGAGAAGGCCATCCAATGCTAAAGAAACAAGGAAAATAACTATGTTGTTGGTTTTACATAAGTTTAATGTCTCGAATCAGGGATATGATGTGAAACCAGGTAAATCAAGGACAGTAATAGAGGCAACCTTCAAAAAAATAGACACATCTTGGAATGGAGCTTGAAGCAAGAGCTTAATTGAAGCATTGAAAAAAGTTGTCAACTGGTAGAAAGAATTTAAAATATAGTCAAGGATTAGATATTAAAAAAAAGGGGAGAATGTTGTGCTATTGGATATAGCTCAACAACTTAAGGAGAAGCACAAAGATACAAATGAAACCTGATTTGAAGAAATATTATGAGAATGAGAATTTCAGTGGCATTTTCTCTTGATTCTGACTGTGAATGCCTCTTAATTCTGGCTATGGAGACAACAGAATATAGTGTAGAAGCATTAAAAAAAAAAATTGGACTTGGACATTTGGTGTATGACTATTTAGAGTCTGTTTTGAAGCATTGAAGTGGAGCATATTTAATCATTGTTGAAAGTATTATGAAGAATTTGTGAGACGTGAAGAGGGGATAATGTTCTAGTTGATGATGAGGTAGCAATCCTTCTATCTTGAGTAAAAAGAAGAGCACCATAACAGGGAGAGTAACATACCCATAAAAATATACTATTCATAAATAACATAAGTAGTTTGACGGGGGGAGCAATTCGACAGGGGGAGTCCTTGTTCACTCCTTTGCCATTGATGTTAAAGGGGGGGAGAAGAAGAATATTGGCATCAATGACAAAGGGGGAGATTGTTAATCTTGGTTGTAATTAATGTCAATATGGTAGTGTTTGTGATGGAAAATTCTTGTGAAATGTGTGGTTTCCCATTGATTCCCATTTATTAGAATACTGCTCATGGAAAATCCAAGGATTGAATATAGACATAATAGAAATAGTGGAACCGAGGGGGAAAGATATTGGAAGCCATCACAAGAGAAAGAGAAAGAGTTAAGAGGAAAAGCCATGAAGCCAAAGAATAGGAGGAAGAGTTCATCAGAAGCCATCAAGGAAGCAGGTTATTACATATGCCCAAGGGTAAGTGCTACCGAAAGAACAAAGAGAAACAACAATATCAGAGGAGTAAAGAAGAAAACATTGGAGGAAACATATTGGAAGTATCACATGGAATATATGCCCAAGAAGAACCGATAGGAAGAAAAAAACAGAGTAGCATAAACAGAGTTATCAAAGAAATCGTATCGGAACCTTCGTGTCGCAAGTTATGAAGACTTGTCACATTAAAACTTTGATTGCGATATAATATGTGGACCCAATCAGTGTATGGTAACATCCCTAATGTAATATCGCATCCACCTATTGGAACTTTCATATCGCAAGCTATAAAGGGATGTCACATTAAAAACTATGATTGTGATATTATTGCAAACTTGACTACAACACTATAACATAACTTAATGTAATATCGCATCTGTTGAATCACAATATTGCGAAGAGATGATGTGTAAAACCTTTGATTGTGATAGACTTGTGGACGTGATTTTTTCATTAAAAACAGCTCATTGAATATTGCATCCACTCCATCGGAAGACAGAGCATGTGCACACTTGTAAAACCTCCAATTTTTATGAAGTTACGATTGCGACATTAAAGGAATGTCTCCGATTCTCATGAAATTGCGATTGCGGGATTAAAGGTGATGACGTGGCATGTGGGATGTCCATGTGGGTATAGCCTTGGATGAATATTAAAAAAAAGGGCCTCTCTGATATAATCTTTTAGTGTGCAAACTCATAAGTATGCCTCTCCTCCCAATGAATGTGTCTTTTGGTTATTGGAAAAACTCACATATATACAAGTTGAAATGCTTCAGTTC
Source organism: Pinus taeda (assembly GCA_000404065.3). Classification (NCBI taxonomy): domain Eukaryota; kingdom Viridiplantae; phylum Streptophyta; class Pinopsida; order Pinales; family Pinaceae; genus Pinus; species Pinus taeda. The sequence continues at coordinate 138,574 of APFE030547900.1, forward strand.
TGAGTATCTAGCTTGGGCATAAAAATAGAGCATAAAGAAGTTCACAACTCATGAACTTGAAGAGGCAGAGGAAGCCGAAGGAATAGTAGAAAGAACCCCGAAGGTTGAGTGAGCGGAGAGGAAGCCAGAGGTCTAGTGGAAGACGAAGGGAGTATTAGACAACACTAGCATTGAAGTGTTTGTGAGTTTTTTTCTTGGAAGTAAGATATTGCGACAATAAGAAGTAATCACTCCCAAAGAGGTTACCACTATAGTAAGAATATATGATTGAAAGACAAAGAATTGTTTTTTGTGTAGACATTGAGGATTAGCACAACTTATCAAAGATATCTTGTTGGAAAGCATCAATAGATCTTGGAGACATTATTGGAGATCACGATGGCTATTTGAAATCATCATGAGGTAACTTTGCAGACTTTGTGTCGGCAATATGAAGAGTTGTGAAGAATCCTTCATATGAAGACAGGTTCTCATTGATGATGTAGCATGGAGACTACAGTGAAGCTATAGATTGAGAAAATTTAGCGAAGAAGACTTTGGGAGTAGCGAATTACTATCAAACACACCTAGACAAAATATAACAGTGGGTTGGAGCCTAGAGGGTTGGTGCCCTAAAGGTTGGAGTCTTGAACAAACAAGTTTGGTGCCTTGACAAGATAGGGCTAGAGCCCTTGGGGTTGGTGCCTCAGAATTGGAAGGATTACTATCCTTAGAGTTGGTGCTCCTAAATCCAAGGTTGATGTCTTCACAAGATAGGGTTGGTTTCCTAGAGGTTGGAGCCTCACAAAAGGTCCAATTTGGTGCTTAGCAATAGGTTGGATCCCTATATATATTGTACCTGATTCATTGTAAAGATTATATTAATAAAAGCATTTATTCCTATTGTTCATTTTGTGTTCTAAATATAAATGATTTAACTATTAAAAATAACAATTGAAAAGGAATACTAATTCCCCCCCCCCCCCTCAGTATTTCCAACAATGACTGTGTATTTTTGGTCGTGGATAGATTTTCGAAGATGTCTATGTTAGCGGCCTACAAGAAGACTATCACAATGGAGGACACTACCACACCCTTCTTTGAACGAGTGGGGGTACATTTTGGGATCCTGCAAACCATTATACTAGATTGGGATAACAAGTTCTTGACCACATTTTGGTCAAGCCTCTAGACACTATTGGACACCAAGCTCACCAAGTTGACTATATTCCATCCGTAGACTGATAGCCAGACAAAAGTCCTCAATAGGATGATAGTGCACATACTCTGCATGCATAACTCCAAGAATCCACGAACCTAGGATGAGAGCCTTCCATATGTGCAACACAATTATAATAAATCTCTCCATAGCTTGACTAGTCGTAGTCCCTTTCAAGTGGGTCTATGATTTCAACCACTATATCTGATTGATGTTGCAATGCCTCATGCAACTACATGGAAATAATCCACACATGTATTTTCTGAGGCTAATAAAGCAACCATATTTATTTAACGCATCCAACACATCCACCAACAGGTTCATGACATCTTGGAGAAGTCCAATGCTAAGCACAAGCAACGACATGATCAACAATGGGTGCCACACATTTCAGGTGGGCAACAAATTTTGGTTGCATTTGCAAGAAGAAAGCATTATCATAGTCCATCAGAAGCTCATACCACTCAAATATGGGCCTTACGCCATTACCAAGGTTGTGAGAGATAATTCTTTTAATCTCATCATCCCCCCATTCCTTGGCCTACACCCATTGTTCAATGTGGATTGCTTCCAGCCATACTTTCCTCCATTATTGGACACATGAAACATTGCAAAACAACTCACACTAGCACAGCTAAACCTGGATTGCATGGAGTAGGCCACAAATGATCAGATCATGGACATGTAGATCAAGAAAAACCACTAGTAGAAGATCCAATTGTATCGGGTTGTCAAAATTGGACAACACCTACACCAAGGCAAGTGGCTCACTAAGGACCAAGTTTAGCAGAACTTTCCCCATCTCATGGAGGCACTCTACGCAATGGGGTCTATTGCATCCTAAGGAGGAAGGAATAATCCAAGTGGATATTTGTGGACACCTACCTATTCCACTTGGACCCCCACCATTTTACCATTATTTCTTTCAGTTTCCATAATTGTAGCACAATTTACTATTTTTGGCAGTTTTTTGGGTCCTAAACTTTCAGAGCCGTTTTGAGGCTAACGACATTTTTTTTGCAAAATGGAAAAATTTGAGTCTTTAAATTATCATTTTAGTTTAAATTTATATTCCTCGAATAGATATTTTTAATGAGGTATCATGTACGTCAAAGGGAGATCGTATGCCAAAGTTACGACCCCAGGAAGTTGAAGTACCAATTTACGCCAACAACGCCCATAGTTTTGGTGCTTCATCTCCTAGGGTTAGTTTTTTGGATGTTTAGGGTATTCCATTGTTTCCCAATAATAAATAGGCCTTCGAGTCTCATTGTAACACAATTCAAAATCATGTAGCCACCATATCTTTTAAAAATCATGTAGCCACCATATCTTTTCTCAGAGATAAGCTACCATTGTCGAAGTTACTTATTTCCCTTTTGTATGTAAGCATATCTCAGTTCTTTGATATTAATGAAATGAATTTTTATTTCTATTGCATCTCTGTCAAGGATAATTTTAGGGGCAAATGTTCGCCCTTTGGCGAAATTAAGGGGTTTTAAATTTTTAGTGGGCGAATATTTTGTATCATAGTACATTTTTACAAATCACCTCAAATAGCCCACCTGATTTTAAGGGAGAGGGTAAAAAAGGTAAATTTAGCCCTTGAAATTAGGAGTTACAACCTTCCATTCGCCCATTTTCAAGAATAGGTTTTATTTAAGTGAATCCATTCGCCCATTTTCAAGAATAGGTTTTATTAAGTGAATCCTATGGGCCAAATACCATATTTATAAAAGAGATATGGTAAATTAATAAAAATATAAATAAATGAGAGGTATGGTAAATAAATAAAGCATTTTTTATATTTACTCCATAAGTCACCTTATATACATGCAAAGGTGTAAAACAAATAAAAATATAAATAAAGTGGAGGTATGGTAAATAAATAAAAATATAAATAAACTAGACATATGGTAAATAAATAAAACCTCTTTTTATATTTAGTCCATAACCCTCTTTCTATTTATGAAGGCTCAAAAAAGAGATTTTATTTAAGTGAATCCTATGGGCCAAATACCATATTCGTAAAAGAGGTATGGTAAATTAATAAAAATATGACTAAACGAGAGGTATGGTAAACAAATAAAACATTTTTTTATATTTACTCCATAAGTCACCTTATATTTACGAACACTCAAAAAATGCGTTATATTTAGGTGAAACCTAT
>APFE030547900.1:174229-206338 GCA_000404065.3 Pinus taeda
TATTGGCTGAAAATGAGTGAGACAGTTTCTAGATATGTAAAGGGGTGTGCCATGTGTGCTAAAAGCAAGCCCAACAATAGAAAACTAGGCTTGTGCACTCCCTTGCCAGTTCCTTCTCACCCTTGGGAAAGTATTTCCATGGATTTTTTTGGAGGATTGCCTAAATCTAGGAAAAGTCATGATTATTTGTATGTTATTGTGGATAGGTTCAACAAAATGTGTATTTTTATACCCTGTAGTAAACAGATTATAGCTGAACAAACTGCAAAATTATTCTTTGAACATGTATGGGTTCATTTTGGACTACCCACTTCTATTATATCTGATCAAGACACCCAAGTTGTGGGAAAGTTTTTGTCCAGTCTGTGGGAACTAATGGACACCAAGTTGAATAAAAGCACAGCGTTTCATCCACAAACAGATGGCCAGACAGAAGTAGTTAACAGGACAGTGATCCAGTTACTGAGAGGATATTGCAGCAAACACCCTAAGCTTTGGGATGAACACTTGTGTTAAGTGCAGCATGCTTACAATAGAGCCAAACACTCTTCTACACAGAGATCTCCTTTTGAGACCTATTTTGGTTTCATACCAAGGTCCACTTTGGATTTTGTCTTTGGTAAAGATACCATGGTTGATGGACACAGTGATGTGGACAAGGCAACTAGGTTCATTGAACAGATCCAGGAGATCCACCAGGCAGTATAGGAACAGCTAGAAAAGAGCTAGAACAAGTACAAGGCTAGGCATGATAAGCATCGGATGGAGCATAGTTTTCAAGTTGGAGACCAAGTTTGGTTGTATATCAACAAGGACAGAATGCAAGGTGAAGGTAAAAAGCTAAAACCCATCAGGTATGGAACCTTCAGGATGCTTGAGAAAATTGGTGAAAATTCCTTCCACCTTGATCTACCAGCTTACATGCACATTTACTCAGTCGTGAACACAAATTGCTTGAGGTTGTTTGAGCCTTCAATGATTGAGGACCCTGAAGAGCAGAGTCAGTTATCTTCTGTTGATGACCTGCTACCTAAATATCTTAATGAGTTGCAGGAAGACATAGTGCTGGATAGGAAGGTGAGGACGACATGCAGTGGACAGGTGGAGTACCTTAGGATTGGGCTTAAAGGTTCGAAGCTGAGCAGTGTGAAGTGGATTGAAATTGGACAAGTGAGACAGCAGTTTCCTCACTTAGTCGATGCTTGAAGAAAACCAACTTTTGGTGGTCCAAAAGCTTTTTCAGTAGGGAGTTCATGATCCGAATCGGATCCATAAATGATTAACAAAGCACCTTGAGTGTATCGGGACGAAACAAATCCTTAATGAAATCCAAAACAGCATAAAAAACCCTCTGAACTAGTGCCCATGGCAGCCGGCACAAAACGACGAGGACCTTGGTCAAAGCACACTGATCGAGGCCCATGGAGACTGCGCAGGAGGCCAAAATAGCCCCTGGGAGCCTTGGATTTGGAAAAGGAGGCGATTGCGCTTAAGCACTAATCACGCATCGCTAGGTGAACAGGGCCGAAATGGGGAGCCTTAAGCACTTGGTCACGTTGGGAGCCAGAGGACCACATGCAGAAAAAGGTAAAAAGGGCCAATGTATGACAGTGGGACCCACGGCCTAGAAACCGGCGGTTTGATCGGGATGCCCTTGAACGGTAAGCGGTTTTGGAGAAAGCAGAGCGATCACAATCAGCGATCGACGCATGGTAGCAGAGGTGAGAGAAAAACCGCCATGATTGCGCGTTAACGATCGAGCAAGTTAACCACGCTCAACGTGCGTACGATGTTGGATCTTGAGGAGCCCAGATCGGATGGCTGATATTGCGCCCGATGGAAAGAAGCGGAATCGACAGGGAAATAAGCTACGATTTAAAAAAGATTTGGAATCCATTGACCCCCACAGTGGAGGAAGAACATATTCGTGACATAACCGGAGGAACGAGCCGATGAAGCATTCTGACACCAGTTAGATGGAGACATGTGGAACTCCCTGAGCATTCATGCTGACGCTAAACAGGGAACTCCAAGCACAGCTGCAGGAGGAGAATCAGTGCAGGCGGGAGAGGAACCGAAGAGGCATAGGATCGACTGGTTAAGGCCATCCACATAGAGACAATCGAAAAAGGAGAGGAGAATTAGGAGAAGAATCTAAGCGACCAGAGAGACAGTGAATAGTGAACCCTGAGAGGAGGACTGAACATAGAGAGCAGTAAAGCCAAGTAGAGGAGACAGAGGGTCGAGCTAACCACAGGCAGCATCATGCACTAGAGAGCTTGAAGATTCGAGCCTTCCTATAGAGGGATCTATCTAGATTGAGTACCACAATTGGCTCTTTCCACTATAGACTAAAGGTCATAGAGCTGGTAGGTAGAGAAAGAGTCTGTGAACTCTGAGTGGCTTGGGGAATCCAAGACCCACCCTGATAAGCAAAATCTGATGTCAGGAGAACTCATATTGAGTCCCTACATTGTAAATTATTTGTTGTAAGACACAGTAAAACCAGGCCACCACTGAAGTTGGACCAAAGACATAGCCTTGGAGAATAGAGTGAACTCATTATTAAAAACTGTTTGTGTCTAGTACTGCTTACTGTATTTCTCTGTTGTCTCTCCATTTAAAATGTCTATGTATTGGCAATCTGATCGATCCGTTGTTTCAATAACACAGAGCACACACCAGCACATGAGTCTATAATACCTTTTGTTTAACAAATCTTCAACTGAGGTCAGTCATAGGGTGATTATCAGATCAGGTAGAGATATTTAGAATGCATAAATGGTTGGGATTCTTCAAACTACTTAGAGGATATGATGGTGATGTAGCTCAGGAATTTTCCATGTCACTCACACCTTAGGCTAGGGTCAGTGCCACTTCTGTGGTGAGAGGATTGTTAGTAACAATTACCCCTGAAATCATTAGTAGAATCACTACATTTCCTATAGGTTTGCAATGGAGAAAGGAGGACAAAGCTAGCAACACTTATGCCAAGAAGAAATTTTTCTTGACAGATGAGTAGCCAATTGAGGAAAAAAATGAGATTATAAGGGAGAGCATTCCCTATCCTTGGGATGAAGTAAGATATCACATTCTCAAGTATATTTATTGTGAGAGAAGACTCAGTATAGTCTATGTTAGTAGTTTAGTCTCCTCCATGAGCTAGGATTTGGAGAAGCATTACCCCTTAACATAAGACGTAGTGTGCCCTAATTCTTATTGCAATAAATAATAGACATGAGCATAAAGGTACAGGAAGGAAAACATCAGTAGCTAGCACTTCATGGAATAATCAAGCTGATACTAGAAGATTCCCTAAGCCAATTAAGATTCCCTATTCTATGGTCCACAATTAGGGACATGGATAAGGAGACTGTAATTGAAGAAATTGAGTATGAAAGAGACTCAACCTCTAGTGGTGAGGAGTAACTTGAAGGAGAAGAAGAAGAAGAACCTGACGAAGAAGAGGAGGAACCTGAAGAAGAAGAAGAGGAACCTGAAGAAGAAGAGGAAGAACTAGAGGAAGAAGAGGAGGTAGAGATAAATAAAATAGAGGGAGAAAAAACTGTGGGTAAGAAGCACAGAAGGAGTAATCAAACCCTGAAACACATACCAAGGAACGGGAGGAATCTCCAAGAGTGTATCTGAAACCCACAAAGAAAGAGGCGGTTACTGCCTTGACTGCCCTAAGCACACCCACAAAGTCAACAATAAATAGGCAGAGGAAAACTCTCCTATATTTCAAAACATGGAGGAACACTAAGATTAAAAAAGGGAGACCATAAATACTTACCAAGACTCCTATCATAATTGAAGATTCACCAAAAGGAAAAGAAAAACTAGTCTCCCCCAGAAATGAAAGGTGAATAGGGCACATCAAAACAGGCTTCCCTAAAGTCACCAATCATCTATGTTATGAGGCATGTCATTAAGTCAACCTCCAAAGTAAATAAAAGAACCTTTGACCCCATTTCTGAAAGGAAAAAGACTCCTATAGGAAACATAAATAGTCCTACAAGAAACTATGTCATCACTACAGGAAACACAGAAAATGTAGTAGGAAGGAAAAGAAGGAAAAAGGAAAGGCAAACAACAACAAAAGTACAGGAGGAGATAGATGCTCCAAAGACATTAAAGGGAGAATCCCAATATCTCCAGGAACCTAGCCCACAATCTGATCTCAGCTCCTATTACAGATTCATTAAGGGAGGCAGAGTAATACCACATAAATGTTCCATCCCTCTCCTCTTTGAGCTTGAGAAGGAGAGAGAAAGGACACATTGCTAGATGAAAATTTCTAAATCAAAGAATGTATAGGATGTGGTCCATCTAGGAGAGAAGCTACTAGATATGGGTAGAGAGTTGAGTGAAATAAGAGGCAAGGAAAGAATTATGAAATCTCAACTAGAGGCTGAAAACACATGGCTGAGGAGGGAGGTATAGGAAAAGGAGAGCCAATTGGCCACTATGGTAAGCCTCTTTATGAGCCACTCCAGTGTAGGATGCCATAAAAATCATATGCCTTGTACCTAAAATATCAATGGCTATAATTCTAGATAAACACCCTAGCACAACGAGGAACTATTCATTTCCAAGACTATAGGAAGTTCATTGAGCTCTGTGACTAAAGCACCCTAGAGGAGAGGGCCAAGATATCTAAATTTTACTTACACAACTTGGCCTTAATGGACTTTATTATGTGGACCCCAATCCAAAGTTGTGGGACTTAGAACTAATGGCATTGGCATCATGGATGAGTCATGAGGTGGTTAGGGCTAAGGAAGTAAAGAGGGTATTGGAAAGAGAAGAAAAAGAGCCCCTTTACATCACAATAGAATAGATCAATTCCATGGATGTCATTAGCACCCACAACCTCTTTGCGAATGATCCCCATCTTGCATAAAGATACCTAGCTACATAAGAGACATAAGTCTCTAATTTTGAGGAAACTTTGATATTTCTAGGGGATGAAAGACAATAAGCATGCCAAAGGATATGGGACACCCTACCATATAGCCTAAGGATCAGGGAGTATCATTCCCCTCAAAGAATGAGGGAGGCACTAGAGAGGACCCCACTGGATTGGCTTGAAACTCAATCCACCATTGCTCTTGGGTATGTTAGAAGGAATAAAGGAAGAAGAGGAAAGAAAGAAGCGGGAGGAAATAGAGAAGCATGCAGGATTTTATCCACAAGAGGAGAATACATCAACAGAAGCATAGGATGTTAGAGAGGCCACAAGAGAAATGAAAGACATGGACATAGATTAAATTGCTCAGAGGATGAGAAACACCTTTAGTAGGGTGCTGATGATGAGGCTCATCATTAGGTAAATTATATGGACCTAGATGCCACTATCAAGCTTATTAAATCCAATTTTTCTCACATTTATTTACATATTTTATTATATTGTGCATAGTGAGAAGGGTAAATATGAGATGTTATGTCATGTGGCCTAATATGCATTAATTGCAGGATTTGGAGCAATTTTGGCTAATTCAAGTGGAGGAACTCAAAGTAGACAAGAAAGAATGATTTTAGGAGATTGGATCTCCCTCCTTAACACCTCAATCACTCAAAGATTCCTCCACCAAATCTCATCGCTCGGAGTTACAAGCAACCACGTCCACCGAGGTCATTGGTAGCCAAGCCAATGACAGTTGAGGACAATTTGGTCTTGAGTTGGGAGCCAAGCCCCCCTAATTTTAAGGAAGTTGTTGGTAGCTTCAGATTGTATAAATAAGAAGGCCTAGGGTATCATTAGGATTCAACTTTTTTTGTGGTAGCCAAGAGGCATTTTCCAGCTAAGACATTGTGATTGATAACTCTTATGTCTTTTTTTTGACATTTTGCTAAAAATAAAAATCATTCCCTTGATCCAACACTGAGTTGACTTAGAGGGATGAAGCTCTTGGGTTAGATCCCAACCCTAGCAATAGAGGTTCCTCTTTCTATACATGTATGCTTTGATTACATTCATAGTTGGTTGCTGAATTGATTTCGGTTTTGTTTAAACTGCAAGTATTTGGATGATTACTTAGTTTGTTTCCATTTTTGGATAGATAGATCATTGGTACAATAGTGACAGTAAACACTTCAGAAAAGCTTATGGTAGTGGCCTCTGCCTCATCCCCATTATGGGATCATGGTTTGAGGGTTCCATTCACATAGCCCAAAAACATATTTATTGTTTGATCATTGCATAACTTAGGATTTCTTGTTGCATAGATCACTATTTCCAAACTTCTTAGAAGTACCTGCAATTATCATTTTGGTCTTTTTTTTTTTTTTTTTGTGGTTTAGAAGCATTTCCCTTCATAAATTTAGCCATTAGCTATTAATAACTTTGTTTTTCCTAAATTAAACTCATATTTTCCATGTATTAATGAAGTTGTGCATAAATGAAGAAAAAAATGTATGTTGTTGCAGGAATTTCTGATCTGCAGGGAGACCTCGTCTCACTAGCCTCATCCAAGTCTTCCCCACCTACATTACCAAATTTCACCAAACCCTAATATGAATTCCTATTTTGTATCAAAGTGGAAATTTTCCTTGAGAAAGTCCAACCATCTTGAATCCTTGGACTGAGCCTTATTTCCACATCAGATGCCTTCCCCACACTTCATTCTACCTTTCCTACCTCCCTATAAGCTTTCGTCATGTTTCATATAGTAAAACAAGAAATCCTGTAGTACTACACGAAACCCTATAACAGCATGTTTTAAGCTTGAATTGAGCAGAAATGGTCATTTGAGCTTAGGTTATGCCTCCACTTGGCTTACATACCCTCGACACCATTCTAGACCTATTTCCCCATACCCTTCTCCCCTCCCAAAGAAAAAATTGGTTAAATTAGTATTTGCATTCATAAAACTAAAAATCAAAAAGGCTTTTTTTTCTGAAATTTCTAGTTAGCACATGCATGTAGTAGTCATAGTAGTTCTTAGATAAAATTCCATGCTCATTTAGTCCATATAACTAGATGTTATATGCAAGGTTAAGTTAGGTTTCTTTTGCAAGCAATATGTGTATATGCTTAGATAGATGGTTTCATGTCACTTTATAGCACCTTCCAATTCAACACTTTCATTTCCTAGAGTAGGTAACATTCCCTTTCTGCACTAAGAGTAATTTTCCTTTTGCCATTTGGTAGTCAGACTCCTTCTAATCAATACAAGATTGGTTTTAAAAACCCTAGTGGTTTATCACACTAGTTGAAAAGTGACAAGAGTATACCATTGCATCTATTTTGTATACAACACTGTCAGCTCCAGTTTTGTATGAATCTCGAGTTGATGAATTAAAGTTGGTAGCCCTAAGAATTGCAACATTCTTTTTGTAATACTGGAGCTCATCACCATGGTATGAACTATCCTTATGTATCTTCAAACCTAGTGATTCCACCCAGATCTATCGAAATATGACTTTCATCACATTTGCTACCATGCTAAGCACTACCTAGTGCTAAACAATACTTTGTATCATCGTGGCGTTGACTTAGTTATTTGATGTTGCCTTACACAAGATGAAGTGAAACATGTTCCTAGTGACTACCATGTTGGGGTATGTGGTAGTCACCTTTTGGGCATGGTTATTGCCAAAGAAATATTGCATGTAGGATACTACTAGCTAGATTTATTTAAATATTGCATTACTGCAATCCAACAATTTCACCCTTGTTAAATTTATACAAAGAAAATGTATGCGCCCCCTGCCCCCCTTCACCCGATAGTTGTTCTCATACCTTTCTCTAAATGGGGAATAAAATTCATCACTTGCAACCCCACTTCAAATGATGGTCATGATGAAATTGTTGTTGTCGTCGACTACTATACAAAATGGGCTAAACCCATCCCTACTTATAGGGCTAATGGTGAGATTGTCTCATTATTCTTGTTTAATCAGGTCATTCGTTGCTTCGGTGTGCCTCAAAAAATCATTATAGACCATGTCTTGCACTTCCAAAATCACATGATGCCTCACTTAACTTCTATGTTTGGTTTTCACCAAGATCGCTCATCTTCCTACTACCCATAGGATAATGGCTAGGATGAAGTCCTTAACAGTGTCCTCAAGACCATGATCTATCAGCAAGTAGGAAATCATAAAACCTAATGGCATAGAATTTTATATTTTATGCTTTGGGAATACTAAACTTTAGTAAATACAACTACATTCTTTACACCATTCCAGCTTGTTTATGGCCTAGAAACACTCCTTACAATCGAGTGTTAGTTTTTTTCACTCAAATTTGTTGTTCAACTCCTACCCAGTACTATTTCAAAAGAAGATAATTTTCTCTCACTACATCATTTGTATAAGACTCGTAGAGATGTTGCACTAGCTCTTGAAGCACACAAACATTGAGTCAAGGTTCAATATGACAAACATGTCAAGCCTTGTTCTTACTAAGAAGGCAACCTTGTTCTATTTTACAATAAAAAACATGACTTGTTGGGGGTAGGAATGCTTCACCATTGTGGATCGGTCCCTATATTTTCATAGGGTTATTTCCAAAGGATCCTATGAACTTTAGGACTAGAATGTAATTTCGCTCATTGAGGCTTGCAATGAGCTCTATCTCAAATATTTTTTTTCCTATTGTTGTACTAAACATATGCTTTGTAATTTATTTGTTTCTTTTTTGTGTGTCTAGTTTCCTTTGGCTTTATTTGCTTATTTGTCTCATGCATGTTTCTTACTTTTCACAAATTTTGACTTCACTCTTTCCATAGGTTAGATATGCAGATGGTGTCAGTCGTCACACATGGCACATTGCATCAGATCCTTGGGTTCTTTATACACCTGACTCAGAGCTACTTAGTTCTGGAGGGGTCTTCCTTTTTCATGCTCCTAAAAATATTACCAAGTATATGTCTATCATAGAACTCCTTACAGAGGCTATATCTATTGGAATATCAAATTTAGTGGTTAGGTTAGACTTCTAGCTGGGTGTTATGGATTTAAACAATCATCATCACGTTCATAATCTAATTGTATTGTGTCATTTTTTAAGAGCTAGGATTTTGGAACATCCTTTTGGGTGTCTTACTTATGAGCACATTCCAAGAGAATCTAATGCATTATCTGATTCATTAGCAGATTATGTATTAGATTGCCATCTTGCACATTCTTTTTAGTTGCATGCATGTATGTACATTTTCATTACAACTTTTTCATAAAAAAACATCAAATACACTAAAAATCACCATATATATATATATTATTTTCCATTCTTTCCAAGAGATTCCCAAACTTGGGTGGTTTTATACAAAATGGCTTCACTAAGCCTTGCATTAACACCCAATGGAGATCATTTACCCACTACTCCTGCTTAGCCTGCTGCTCATGGTAATGTATCACAACCCTATCTAACCTCCTAAGAGGCACCAAAATTATCTTTGGTACACCCTTTGTGTGTCGCTGCAACTGGATAGGTATCACTCTTATGGGAAGAGGCAGCACACCCATGCTAAGACCTTCGAGGTTCCAAGCAACCACGCACAAACTTTGTGTCATCGCCCTCTTCGACAACTGTCATGACCCCTGCTACTACTCATCTCACCTCGCATGCCAAGTTATACCCTTCAGTCAAATAGAAGCCACATTTGTGTCGTGAAAAGTCTCGTGTGAAATTGTTTTTCACCCTAAAAAAAAATATAAATTGCATAAATTCAAAAGTTAAAAAAAAATAATTTAGTCACTACTTCTTATTCTTACCTATTGGCCCCCACTATGTGCTAGGTGGAAAAATAAAATATAGAGCCTATGAATAGTTCATCCCAACATATAGGAAGTCCTTAATCATGGGAATCTGGCCTTGTAGCCAGTCAAAGAATTCATCATCAAAGTAGTGTCTAATAGGTCCACCTCTTGTTTGAGGTACTAAGATTTCCCACCTATCATGTGTAGGCTCCCTTGGACTTGTTATGTATAGACTCACCCTTGGCCTTAGAACAATCACTTTCTCTGGCATAGAGGAGAAAATTAGTGTACCACACAAAAATTCTCTTTGGTCCCAAGTCTTGCACGCTGTCAAATCTGCCTTCATTCAACATAGAACATTGTTACACCAGTTAAGCACCTGCGGTTGCAGGAATTCTAATGCCCTAGTGTATGGGATTTAGTAACCACATGTTGGCTCTTATCCCCTGCCAATCAAACTATCATCCATAGTATAGAACTCAAGGGTATTTATGCCACCTGTTCCACTAGAATTTTTTTGTTGATCATATGGCTACTTGGTGTGCAATAGCTGACAATCAAATCCATGATGGTTCTTAGATATTTTCTCTCTACTATCAAATTTTCTCATGCACCTATACATGATAAGCTAGTGAGGAAATAAATTTCATGTCTTTTAAGTGAGAGCTCATAGTCCCCAATCCTGAACAAACCTTGATGTTCATCCCATTGTTAGATTATCCAAGCCAAGAGATCCTCTTGGGCCTTCACTATACCAAGTCTAGCATATTCGATCAAATTGCATCGTCTCAGAGTGATCAAGCATGATGGATTATTTAACATTTGCATTTCCTCTCGGTCATGCCCTCTTTCTCTCTAAAGGCTCATTTTGATCAATTGATTCCTGCATCATAAAAACCCTTAGTCAGTTTTTGTTGGGTTGATAGCCCTACAAATGGAGAAAATTAATATCTCTTTACGCCTGGCTGGTTAATGAAATCACCTTCTAGCCCAAAGGGTGTGCTAATGTGTCCTTCCCACTCGGGAAAGGCATGATAACATAGCCCATTGGCCTAAGTAATCACGTTACCTGGAAACAACATCTAGGGAAAGCCAAAAAGCTAAAAATAACTAGTGAAAATCAAAATTTAAGGAATCAAATGCTAGCTCGGGATTAGTGCTCTTACATGGAATTGGCAGGAAGTTGAATGGTTACTCAATGCGCTCACAATCACTCATAGAATATATGTTCCTTTTTCTCCTCCAAGTGCTCTCACCAACTCAACCTAATGCAAATGACGACCTAACTACCAATTCATAACACTTCAGGTATGACTCAACCCAGTTTTTTCCATTCATGAGCAAGTTTTCCTCATTTTTTGTTTCTAATTCTCCTGGTAATAATCTTGCAAATGATTTTATATGATCTAACGTTGTTTTAAGTCATTTCTACATAAATTGACTACCATTGAATCAGATTGAGCATTATTTTTATGGAATTATTTTCAGGCTCGTAAAACTTCTACGAAATAGATTTGAGTGATAATTTTTCTCTCTTTTCATTTTTCTTTAAATTGAAAAAGATACTACAAGTTTTATTCATTTGACTCGGTTAACAAATTTTACAAATATTATGGAGTTTAATTCGTCCCCTCATACTCATAACAAAATGAGGAAGACATCTATTGAGTATAGGTTTCTCACTTTATCTAGATTCAATGGACTACTTACAAAAAATGAATTGTGCTAGGTATACTATTAATCCTTTTTCACACCTAGTCATCAACCATGATAAAGGAACCTCTTGGAGTCCTCTTTATGATATTTTTATACCCACTAAATATGAAAAGACCATTGATTTTACCCTTTTTGGACTCGTTAAACCTAAACAAATTGGGAAATTGTGGACATAATAGTGGTTACAAGATCTATGTTTTGAAGGTTATTTTGGTAGAAGTATCTCATCACTTCCTTGAACATGGCACTTTCTCATCATATTCCTCTTTTGTGTTAGCTTCTCTGCAAACCCTACCATTTTATGAGTCTTTCTTGATACCCATATGTCGCTGCATCTTCATGTCTAGCTCCTCCTGATGTTTTTGAGTCTAAGTTGCATAGTGTTCTCAGTTTCATGCCTTCTATTGTTTAAGGGATCAATCTACTATCCTCTTCCTATATCAATTATAAACTCATATGCCATATTTTCCCTTAGTCAATTTTCTCCATTATTCTAAAATATCTCCCAATAAATCATCCTTGTCCTATTTCACGTCAATTGATGTAGGAATCCTCATTCCTTACCTTTGAAAGGTATCTTCATATTGATGTGAACATCTTATCTAGGAACTAGATCGATAAACACTTTAGTTCCTTGGAACTTGTAGTCCTCAGTGGTAGGTTTCTGTGCATTTAATTGTGGGTTTTCATCATTGGCACCCTTTTGAACTATTGTACGAGTGTTCGATGTCAATATAGATTATTCACACTCGCTAGACTATACAGTGCATCTTGGAGACCATCACCCCTATCAGGGGCCATCCTTTCATATATTAATAGTTTTCATCATTGATTGGTAATCAAATAATTTCTCACATGTTCAAACTCAACTCCCATATTCACATGTGAGGAAATATGTTATTTTGAAAGCAGTGACCAAGCTATGTTGGGTAAAGGCTTTCATCACTCAGCTTTGCTTCCTCTCCCAAGTTGTGACTATTGTTTTCAGATATAGCTTATCAGATTGATCACATTATGACAACAATCCACATTACTCCTATCAATGGACATAACAATCATGCCTTCCTTAGAAATCCATCTAGTTTTTCTACTGAGCATGGGAATGCCTGAATCAACACATATTTATATATTTTGACATATGTTGTTGATTTCAAGTTTCCTTCAATTTTGGAACTCTAACACACACTCTCTCTAGTCATAGTATGTAAAATATTTCAACCATCACCTTCTTCTCTAACCTTGCACTTTAGGGGGCATATGTTACACTAGAAAATACCTCCTCATACACTCAGAGGGGAATACCAACTTGGACTAGAAGAAACCCTAATTTACAGGCATGTTTTCCATGGTAACGCACCCTAGAAACTAGCAAAGGGCGTGCTAACATAGCCCAGCAGTGCAACGGACCACATTAACTGAGGCATGAATGATTTGCTTTTCCTATAAGATCACATTACATGATTTTCATGAGATCACGAAAAAAAAAACTTGAGTTAACTCACTAATAATTTGTCACTTACTCAAGGGTGACTCTAAAAAGCTAGAAAGATTCTCCCTAGACTTGTCTTTAGAAATTTCCTATCCTAACAGAGGCTAATGAATAGTAAAAGTGCAATAAATAATGGGAAACATCCTCTATCCTTTTGGATTTTTCCCAAAGTGTACTGGTTTAGAAATTAGCAATAGCTTGGCCTCCCATTTCCTATATATTGGAGGCTAGGCCATAGTAATAAGGATCATAATTCATGCATTGTTATGTTGTCATGATGTGAGAGAGAGAGGATCCAGGATTTGAGGCAAGGCTTGTTACAACACCATGGTTGTAATATACCTTCTCATAATTAATAATATAGATCTATTGTTTTTCAATCTACATCATGGCTCCTATATTTTATGTGTTATGATATGATAATTTAGACTAATACTTTGATGTTGTTGCATTCAATTCCTATCTATTGTTACATGTTAATATGTTGAATTTTTTATGTTCATTATATGTTGTGACAATCACTAGTTTTTCACTCTGTGTACAGGTCTCTCTCTTGGACTTGGCTAAGGATTCCTTCTCTTCTACACTAATCACTCCAATATATTTGAGCAAAGGACAAGAAGGCAATTCTTCACTATTACTTTGTCAATTCTTAGCTAACAATGTTATGCTAGAATGTATCATTCTTGAATGACTGTAGGTCCCTTGATCTGTCTACCTTAGCTTCCGAGAAACCTAAGAGAGTTTTCTGTACTCCACCACTCGTGCATTAATCCCTATAGAAAAGACCATTAAATCCCAAGAGGCAGTTGAAAAAATCATTGAGAAGGAATGTAAATAGATACACAAAATTGTGAATACAACATTAGCTCATTTACTGAGAGGGTATAATCACAAGCACTCCAAGACATGGGATGAAAGTCATATTCAACATGCATACAATATGAAAATCCACTCATTTATTGACATGGGACCATCTGAATTTCGTTATGCGTTCCTTCCATAATCACCATTTGACATAGTGTATAACAAGCATGTAAGACAAGGAATAACAACCCAAAAGTAGGAATAAAAGGTTGAAAACTTCATAAAAAAGTCTAAAAACAATTGGAGATGCACAAAATACAAAGATATGAATGGAAATTATAAGAAAAATCATAAGTTCCATGTTGGAGACATTTGGTTACATCTGACCAAAGAGATAATGCAAGGAGAAGGAGAAATATCAAACCCATATAAGGTATGTTCCATTTGAGAAAGTTTCACAGAGAAATACAAAAAAGTAGCTCAATTTTCCATCCAACATAAGCATCCTCTCAGTTGTGAATGTGGAGTATACAAAACTATATCAACAAAGTTTGTTGGATTAAGAAGAGGTTAGTGAGAAAGAACTATTACCCAAGTTTGAAGACTTGGTCCCTAAAGCACTCAAACAAATGAAAGAATACATGGTAATACAAAAGAAAATAAAATGTCCAAAAAAAGGCTAAATATAGTTTTTGCAACTCCTTGAAACACTAAAAGGAGTGGAATAGGACATGGATGTACAAATTAAAATCAGGTCCAAAAAGGGGATAAATTGATTATTTGTAGATTATGTCAAGAGGAAAACTTCCAAAACAAGGAAAAATATATCCAAAAGACAAAACGAGGGATCTCTTCCCTTAGCCCATTTTCAGGACCAAAAGCCTCGTCTTGGGAGGTATGAGTCAAGACAATCATCTACATGAGTTTTTTTGGGGGTTACTTTGAAAGTATTTACACCATGCTTAAGTATGTTTCATGTGATGTTGGGTTGATGGTATGTTGACTACCCTTGATTGTACCATAACATGTATACACATTGGAGATATATTACTCATGGATTGTTATATCTTGACACGATGCTTATATGGAACACTTCCATAGGTAGTTAGAGATATATTTGGCTTGGTGACATTCTTCATGAGACACGCACATGAAAGGTTTAGCTGCTTGCCTCGGAGAACAACCCATTAGAAGGAAGGATGTTTGGCATTCAAGAGGAGTGCATTGACCCATGTGCAACATATGAACACTTGTTTGATTTCATGGGACCTACTTCTTGACTTGATAATTCTTAGGTTGTGGAGTGCTCATGTAGGTGTGGTGGACCTAGAGGTACACATGAACTGAGAAGGAGCATTGGATCATTGAAGGCCTTTGGAGGAGGAATGTCGGACACTTCTTGTGGATAACTCACCTTAAGAGGCTTGGTTAATGGTTGTGCATATCATGGAGTTTTCCATGTGTCACTTAGTGTTTTGTATGTGAAACTATCTCATGATTAGTTGTGTATCATCAACATTATTCACTTTGTTATTTTTAACCTCCCTTACATTTCATATATATAAAATGAGGAGAAGGTATTTTCACTCGTCTAAGTGAACAACCCATCAATGTATTAGAGATTATAAATATAAAGAAAACTTGTCTCTTTCTTATGTGTTATTCTTCATCATACTTTTCTTTATTTTCATGACTGCTAAGCTTATTATGTTGATCCAAGGAGGATTTAGGGTTTTCCCTAAAAAGAAAAGGGAAGCTACAATTTTGAAGAAAACCTAGAGGAGAAAAGGGACCAATTGTTTTGTGGTTCTTGTGAAAGAAGACTAGGATTTTGTAGCATTTGAAAACCCTAATACTACTTGCAATGCTTGATGTGGAAAAGATAGTGAGAGATTATCCTATTTGGAGATAATCAATGAATTAAGCTATATATGTATGAGTTGCAGATTATTTTAACATATTTCACTATTTCAAAATAAACTAGGCCACAATAAAAGTTAATCTCAATCAACTTCATCAAAACAATATTTTTTCAAAAGAATTGATGCTATCACAAAGTGACCAAATGTAATCACCAAAATGAAGAATAACACAAGTGCAGTTGTGTGGTTTCATTTTCATAAGGTGCACCTAAGGGTTGGATGCCTCTTATAAAGCTAATAAGTGACAACAAAAATCATTTTGATAAAAACATCACCAAAAAATTAACGTAATAGTTTTTAATAAGTCATCAAATTACCAACATGCAAATGTGGTGGTTGAAGAAACAATAAAGATCATCTCCAAAACATTGAAGAAATTTTGTAGATTGGATTAAAAAAATGGGGTGTAGTTCCTTCTTACAATTCTCTAGGAAATCTAAACTCCACAATCACTCCATGGACCATTCGTCCTTTAAAATGGTGTATGGCCAAGATACCATAATCTTAATCAAATATTTAGACTAATTGTTGCACATAACACTAATTTGGTAATGGTTTTGTGGCAATGGTGTACCAAAAGACACCTCCATAAAAGTTGGTTGTTCATATAAAGGATCACAGGAAGAGTTTGTGTTGTTAGTGAACAAACTTAGATAAACAAAGCATTGCGAATTGTGAAAACAATGCAAACATAAACATAAACTGAAAGAAAGAGATAAATACACAAACAATGCTCAATGGAGAAAAAAAGTCAAAAAAATAATGGAAAAAATCCCTTTATTGACTGTTGGTAGTAGAAGTTGAATATAATAGATGAATCTTAAACACTTGAAGCAAATACTTTGAGCTATGGTGCTAAAAAATCCCCAACAGGGAAGTTATTTTCCTCAATCTCTTTTCAAGCTTCTCCTCTCTCGCAAAGAAGTATGAAGATTCTCTAATGGTGGACTCTTCTCCTCTCACTAAGATGATGGATTACTTATAAGAAATATGGCCAACATGCTAGTTCTCTTACTTTCTTTGGCTTCAACAATGGAATGTTGGTTTTCTCTAATAACAATTTTTCCAACATAACATTATCTCATTTTTTGGTTCTCCCATGGCCTGTTTATATAAAAATTTTGAATCCATCTTCCCTCTCTTGGTTCATGCATGACAATGACTCATGGGTAGGACAAGATGATTCCATTGAGGGTTTCATATTTTCATGGTGACTTGAATTTGGTTTTCCTAGATTGAGATCGTGTCAAGGAATCACCTCCAAGTGTATGAAGTGTTGGCTTTGGGGGTCCTAACCCAAGTTCAAAGTTATTTGTGCCAACCAACAAATCCCTACACTACTGGCCCTTTAAGAAACAACCCATGTAGTGTAGGCTGCAGTCTCACCCGAAGCAGTATGGGGGGATGCAAGAACCAAGTTTCTGCATCTAGAGAAGAGTGTGATGCCTTTTAGCACCTCAGATTTGTCTTTGCACATATCGATAAGCCCTTAGGGATCGATACTAAAAATCTATTCAAACAATCTTCAAACCTTTGCGAAGGTGTACGACTAGATTTTTCAAGCCTTAGTGGATTTAACACTTACGCACATCAGAGAACAATTCTAGATTAGCGTTTGTGCATATCTACTTAAGTTATTTATAAAACATAACATAATTCATCACAATCTTTGTGAAAGTACTTAACTTGCATTGCGTACATCTATTAAGACTTATTCAAGTGAATCACGCATCATAAGCACATTATTCATCCATAGCACATATCGTAAATAGAAGTACATAGAATTAAATAGATATACATAGGAATTCTTAAATAATATTCTTTATTGATCTTTAGTTCAGATTTATAGACTCAAAACTACCTTGTGCACTCAGTTGCAGGGGTTCATACACTCAGCTGCAGACTTTACCTAGGCCTCTGCACACTCAGCTACAGAGCCTTTTTATCCTATCTGACCCACTTCTATGCACTATCACTTCTAAGACTTCATTCATTATCCATCCTGACATGCCTTAGACTCTCTAAGACACACTTATTTATAATCATTTACATACAATCCCATTGTCCCCAAACCATGGGTGGGTCTCAAATCCAACTCAAGATTTACATAAACAAGGGGCTAAAACCCCTTTGAATCCTAACCATCTATGTGCTCCGCATCCACAAATCACAGAGACTTTTCATTAGTTACAAAATATACATGAAAACTTGCATTATTTTAACCCCAAAACTAACCTAGGGGACCCCATCCCAACAGGCCACCAAAACAAAGATCATGACTCACCCTCGAGTCACTCAGTTGCCACTATGATCTTGCCGTGAAGATCCCCTAGCTCCACCTGAAGTACAACAACTTTGGCAGCACTCTGAGTGGCTACCTGCTTGACCTCCTCAACTAGCTTTGCTATAGCTAGTCCTTCAGCGGCCAGCCTCATTGTCTATTTCATCTATTGCAAGCCTGTTATCTTGTCCTAAATATTTGTCATGACCTAGTGAGCCTCCTCTAACCAAGGCTGCAGCCTAGCCTTAAGCAAGGCCTCCTTCTTCTATGCCAACTCTACCTACGTGAGGAGTTGTTTCTCCTCCTGTAATTTGGATAGCACTGCGCCGGTGCAATGGAGTGTGTCATTACCCTGACTTCATCATATAGACTCTGCAACTCTTTGACCTTTGTATTTAGTGTCTAGGGTTGTGTCTTCCTATAGATTTGTCACCAACTCCATTTCTTTCTCAAATAATGTCAAACATTTAGCGACTGTGGCATCCATGGTGGTCAGTCCTTCTCTAATGGTAGCTCCATGCTACTCCTGGACCTCAAGTGGAGTCATGGGCTGTAATTTTAATTGAAACTAAGTTATTTTCATATTGAATTCAAATTGAACTCAACCAACCTTTTCCTTTGCTTTACACACCCCAGCGGCTAATTTTCTAATCTTTGCTTCTGCTTCATCAGTAAACAATACCGGGAATGGATCATGGACACAAGCATCATTAAGCTTCCATAGATCCATGGAAGTCCTTATTTTGCCTTTTTTCTTCTTCTCCTAAACCACCATCGAGTTCACCTAATCATATTACTCAACCAGTTTTATGATGCCTGCTTCTAGCATATTATCCAACTCTACGCGAACCTTTTCCTTATACTTATGATTTAGGCGATATAGCCTCTGCTTAACAGGCTTCACGTCCAGCTTCAGAGTGATTTTCATCACACCCAAGTCTCCTACTATTCCCTTTAAATCCAAAAACCTGGTAGGGAACAGGTCCTGATATTTGCAAAGTAACTCAACAACTTTATCCACAGTAGCATCGTCCCAATAATCTCTAATCATTGAAAACATTGGTTCCTCTTCAGTATTAATGTTTACTTGCTTTGTCTTCAACAATGCGGTGATATCCGGGTTGTCTATTTTTAGGCCCTTGACTTCGCAATGCCCTCCCGCTCTAGAATTTTAATATTCCTTGGATCTTCATCCTCCCATTTAGCTATCACATTATAACATTTCAGTGCATGGCATAGTTGGGTGCTGCAATCTGGTTGGACACACTCCAAAGGTTCCTGCAACATTCTAAAGATAAATACCTTAATCTCATGTAGGGCTTCATCAATGCTCATGAAGGCATCTTCAAAGCTGAAGGTTAATAAGAACCCTTCCCTCAATATATCCCACTCCATGGTGCCATGGCAGAGCTCCGTTTCTAGATACTAGTTCATGGGAATTCTGTCCAAAGTATGGCAAAATAAGTGTACCCACTCCGACTATGGCTCTGTTCCATAAGCTCTCGTACACTTTGCTAGATGATCGTGAATATCATCCCTCCCATCATATTTCTCTGCCAATCGAGTGCTAGGACACCCAAAGCACAACCAAATCATTCTTCTGTAATCCTGTCATACATCAAAGCTATTCTTTTGTGTACCCCACCTTCGTGCAGGCGTAGTGTGTAGTGCAAGATATAATGCTTGGAATCAATGATTCTTAGGGACTTCACGCTCAAATGCATCCAAAAACTTATCCATGTTAGTTAAACCATCATAATAAGGTAAGTTCCTTACCTCCGATGAGACGTAGCGCAGCAATTTAGTCATCATGTTGCAGCACAGTGTAGATACTTCATGCAGCTAGTTCTGCTAATGCTCCAACTCTTCATCTAAATCCAAGGTGCTGGAACTCTCCTGGTCCCATGCAATTCATCCATCTGCCATTGGATTGATCTAGTCTTGTTCGCGCGTTGTTATTTTGTAGATTTGATCCAGTTCATCCTCACTTTCTTCATAATTGCAGACTGGTTCAGTGTAGCACGCCCCTTTTGTAGGGTCCAATGACACTACAACCTGAAGCAATTTCCTTTCAAATGACATCATCCTCTTCTTTAAGTTGATGACCTCATTCATGTCAATGGCCTAGTTAATTCCAAGGAGAGCAGGGTATGGATTACTTTCATCAACAATCTCTATCACTTCAAAGTCATCCATTGCACTCGCACCTTCTATGTCAACTGTTACTCCATATAATCATCCCGTAGGGATGTTCTTCTACTAGTTCGCCATTCTGAGCTGAATTGGAGACCACTACAGTGCATGTCTCCCCATTCTTTCCCATGTTTGCTTTGTTATAACATTCACATCAGACCCCAGATCCAAGATGACCTGGTCCATCTCATAATATCCTATTTGTGCAGTGAGCCTCATCTCACGCCCCGCTCTTGCCTTATGTTTGCCAATTTTTCTAACTACGAAGTGTCCATCAAGGATTTTCTCTTTGCTGGTACATTTTTTTATTAACTCTTGTAGGCCATTCACGTCTTTGTTGTCACGCAACAGTTTCATGCAAGTTTCCAAGAATGTGGTAAGTATAGAGGGATCAACCTTTGCAGGCACACTAGTGTCTTGCATCTTGTCCTGACTTCTTGAGGTGGATGCCTCAACAAAGATTTTCTTGGCCACTATAAATGTTCCTTTGCGTGCTGTAGATCAAAACCAACTTCTTTTTATGGGGTTGTTAGCTTGATGGGGACTGAACCAAGTTTGAAGGTGATTTATTCAAACAAATCCCGGTACTACCAGCCCTTTATGTAACAATCCGTAGAGCGCGGACTGGGGTCTCACCCAAAGTAGTATGGGAGGGTGCTAGAACCAGGTTTCCGCACCCTGGAGATTTCTGATGAGTTCAAGTGGTCCGCGGTTCGACCCCACGCGCACGTCGCTACGTGCACTTACCCAGATCTCGCAGCCTGAGATGCTACCTTTGCACAGCCCTACTCGAGCGCCAAACAATGTTATTACCCAAGTCCTTACTAGTAATCTAATATTAGTTGATTAGCTTAGCTTATTTGTATGCTTTAACAATATTCACAATTCATACAAGTGCACGCAGTAAAGAAACAGTATATTCGCAAATGATATCAAACAAGTAATAAATCAGAAAAGATACACAAAAGTGGTGACAAAATATTTCTTCATTAATCTCTTCTCTGGTTACAGACTCAAATATACCCTGTGAACTCAATTGTAGGGGTCTACACACTTAGCTGCGGACTCTACTAGACCTCTGTGCACTTAGCTGCAGAGCCCTTTCCTACTCTACAACCCAAGACACACTTCGCACTTTGACTTAATCTCTAAGACCCTTCATGCCATCCTCTCTTAGATGTCTTTACAACTTAGAGCCTCACTCTATTTATACAATCCCATGGTTTGCAGACCATGGGTAGGCCGACATTACATTCAAAACTAGAGCTGGCAACCATATGAGTCTAACATACATGTCACGCCCACAATTCATGGAGATTTACAACAATATCAACTCAAAACTTGGGCTTTGAGCCCCAAAACATGTCATGGAGGGGTTTCATGCCTAACAGGCCCCCAACACAAACATCGTGACTCACCCTTGAGTCACTTTGTCGGCTTGGAGTCCCTCCAACTGTTCTCGAATGGTATTGATGTCCACAATGCACAGAGATGTTGCTTGCTGAACCTACTACATCCATTCTTCTGAGACCTCTATGTCTGGCATGCTTCCCTACATATGTGCATGCATCCCCTATATGTGTGTGAGTTTTCCTTCGATATTCACCGTGATCGTGAAGGCCTCATCAATCCATGGCTAGACGTGTGCTTTGAGAACTGCTTATGGCGTGCTGCATCCACCTGCTCCTTTAATGTCTTGGCTTGCTACATCCTCGCAAGCTGCTGAGTGAGGACTACTATCTATGTAGTTCCTCTAACATTGTCATACTATTGCTGGAGTTCGCGTGCCTCTGTCTCTAGGTGCTAGATGTTGGGGTCCTCATGCAAATTCGTGAGGACCTCAAGTGCATGTTCCACCATGCCGGTACATTCACGCAGTGCACCTCCAATTTATGGCAACCCTGCTTTGATAGCGCTAGCATAGTATTCTCTACTTTTTGGGGGAGTGGAAGGTTGTGCCTTGAGCCACAGCTCGGCAATCTAAAGATTTGGCTCTAGCTGAACCTTTATTGTCTCTTCCCTAGCCTCATGGACTCTGGTTGCCAATCTATCAATCCGCACCTCTACCGGTAGATCAACTGGGATGGCCAACTCCAGGATGCGTCGGCAAGAGTCATCTACCATCTTCTCCAAGTGTTGATTTTATGACACTAATTCATTGCGCTGCAAGCTGAGCTGCTCTATATTTATCTTCTGTTCGCTAAGAACCTGGATCGCGCGGCTTTCCCTAGGGCGTAGCTCTGTCGCTATCCCATCCTGTAACTAATACAAATTCTCTCACGAAAGGGCAACCAAATTAAGGCCAAGGCCTTTCAACATGTTAACCAAAAATCTATCGGTCACATTCACTACAACTATGGCCCCTTTCAGCAACATTATCGTATTGTCCATCCGTGTGCGCATCATCTGCTCTACTATCGAGGATCCTGCTGTGAGGTGGGTAGAAAGGGTACCCACTTGAGGGGGCTGCACCTGTAACTCTTGTAGCTCCACCTTAAAGGCCCCCAACACAGTCTGGTGCTCCTACATAAACTCCTGAAGTGCTTCATTGTGACATCATAAACTGTCTTGTCGATGTCATGGAGATCACCTTCAGTTAAGGTGATCGGGTCAATGGCCAACTTTGAGGCCTTGACCTTTTCCTTGGTCCTTCTCTCTCTGTGATGCGTGGGCACTTTAACTGTGTGGATGTGGCCCCTGGGTCCACACTCCCTTCTGCTTTTTCTGTTTTATCTACCTCCTACCCTTGCGAGGACGTTGCTAGGCCCTCATCTGCTTGTGTTGTTGTTTCCTCTGCTACCTCTAATGCTGTTGCTGCTTTTGTGGCCTCCTTTTGCTTCACTACTTTCTATGATGCTTCTTGCACTGACCTTACCTCAGCTGCTACTTTTTCCTTCCACCTTTTCTTTGCCAATTGAGTGATGTGCAACTTAGCATTTTCCTTTTTCTTTTATGCTACCACCTTCTCCAGTTCTACTAGATCTGGGGTGCGTCATTCAAGAGGCCATGTCTCCAAGATAGTAAAAATCGTGTCGTTAGTGGCTACAAAAGGTAGCTTCATCCATTGCTTCACCAGATCCTTTTACGCCTTGATATAAATGTTATGCATATCAGCTTTGAAGTCTACAAAACTTTGCAGACTATTATACACCATGGGTGACAGGCGCGACTTCTGGTTGATCCACATCTGGATGTTCATGTCCATGAGCACCCAGAAGATTTTGGTGTCACGGATCTGTTTTGCATCCTCTATGGCCCAGAGTGAAATGTACATTGTGGCCTCTGGTAATTCTTTGTCGATGTTGGGGAATTGACTATCCTCCTATAGTTCTCCCACTATGAGAAATATGGATAATAACAACCACGAATAATGGAATGTTTTCCCCTGCTCCTGGGCTTTGTGACAGTTCTTCAAAAATTCTCCACAGAGGAATTTAGACCAGTTGAACTAGACCCCCTTCGTGCACTACTCAGCTAGTGCGATCACCAACTCTGGTACCTCATCAACGTGGTACTTCCTCATAACTTCGTTGACCAGGATTTGGGTGGCTATGCAGACCCCTTTATCCTTACTGTTGGAGATAGCGTAGCCCCTCTTCTTCTTCTCCAGCTTATATTTTGTCTTCATGGCTTTTGCAAGGGCCAAATCACTACCCTTTCCTTTGGCTATGGTCACGGGGTCCTTTCGTTTGTAGGGAAGCCAAGAGATGCGGTGAATTAAATCAGCTGTGATGGGGATAGGCTCAACCAACCATAGGTACCCATCTTGCACCAGGTAAAGCAGTTGCCTGATGATGAGAATAGTTATTGTTGCATGGTGGAAATGTGGTACCCAAAGTAAGTTTAGTAATCTGGCCTTTTCCACACCGTACAGCCACTTCTGTGGCCTCCAGATGAGGGAACTTCTCACGGTCAGTGAGGTCCCAATCTTCAAACTTCATGGTTGGCATGCAACCCAGGTGCGTGCCTTCAAACATGATGCCATCTGGGAGGAGCGGGGTCTGGAGCAGACTCTTGGTTTCATCCAGATCCTTCGATACTTTAGTTAGTCTTCCTTGTAGGTTTTAACCCCATATAGAAATTACCTGCATACGAATTCTAAAACACATAAAATAAACAATGTGAGAGCATAACACATAAAACACATATACACATAGATTTTCCCTTGGATCCCAAAACCGGGACTACCAGCTTGATTTTTCATTATGTTCCTTTCAATGTTACAATGCATATTTATACATGTCGAAGCATCCAATACCATGGACTGAAAACCATCGCGTTCTAAACCATGGATCGAAAACCATCACATCCAAACCCATGTATGAAAATCATGCACAAAACCATAGATAGGTCCGCCCAACCTAATATAGGGTCCAATATTTTTTTCCCAAGGCGTTGTCCCGGACCGCGTAGAGAGGGGCTACCTACTCCCCTCAAACCCCTTGTGACCCCCCCACTACACAATCGGCACAACGAAGGGGGGGCTCCTCCCCCCCTCTAACCCCTCTGTTCAATACATGGGCTAGTCGTGGAAAGAATAACACAACCCAACATTCTCCCACTTATTGTTTTCTTTCCACAGGGGGCCACAAGAGGGCTTAGTCATTTATCTAGCCCTGCAACACCCATCGTTTCTTTACACCAAGAGAACTTCTCAGAGGTCACAAATTTTGTCAATGCATCTGCAGTATTCTTCAAAGTGTCCACATTTACTAGCAACACCTTTTTGTCTTCTATCATATCCCTCCCAAAGTGATACTGAACATCAATGTGCTTTGTCTTTGAATGGTAAGCATGGTTTTTTGCCAAAAAAATTGCACTTTGGCTGTCACAGTCTATCCTTATAGCTCCCTGTACTAACCCCATACTTGAACACAACCTCTACAACCAAATTGCTTCCTTGCTTGCATGAGTGGCTGCCATATATTCTGCCTCTGTAGTTGACAGTGCCACTACATATTGTTTCTTACTCATCCAACTAACTGCACCTCCAAATAGGTTAAACACATACCCACTTGTAGATATTCTCTGATCCAAATCTCCAGCCCAGTCCAGATCAACAAAGCCACAGATATCCAAAAATCTATCCAATCCTAGTCTTCCTTGGTCGCACAAACCATAATCCCTAATGCCACGCAAATACATGAAAACCCACTTCACTGTTGTCCAATGATCCTTCCATGGTTTTGACATAAACCTACTCAACACTCCCACTGCATGTGCAATGTTTGGTCTAGAATAGACCATTGCATACATCAGGCTATCGATTACACTTTCATATGGAACACGGACATATCCTCTTCCTCTTCTTGTGTCTTGGGACACTGTTCAACAGATAACTTCACACCTACAGGAATAGTAACCTTCACCGGTTTACTATCTTGCATATTAAACCTCTGCAATATTGTCTCGACATACTTCCTCTGGTTTAACCAGAGCTTCCTCTTTTCCTGATATCCTTTAATTTCCATACCCAATGTATAGTTTGCAGCACCAAGATCTTTCATGTCGAATTTCAAGGACAATTGGGTCTTCAAATCCTAGATAATTTCTTTTTCATTTCCAACTAGAAACATATCATCCACATACAAGACCAGATAAATAACACAGTCAACAATTAATTTAAAATACACACAGTGATCTACTTTGCTTTTGGTGAAGCCAAGTCCCTATATAAATGTATCAAATTTCTAATACCACATCCTTGGTGACTGTTTTAACCCATATAGAGACTTCTTTAGCTTGCATACTAGTTCTTTCTTACCCTTCACCGCAAAGTCTTCAGGTTGCTTCATGTAGGTCTCCTCTTCCAGATCCCTATGAAGAAATTATGTTTTCACATCTATCTGTTATACCTCAAAATCAAAGGCAGTAGCAATAGATAAAAGTAATCTAATGAAAGCTACCTTGGCAACAGGAGAAAAAATATCACCAAAATCAATTCCCGATAGCTGGGACTAACCTTCTTCTACCAACCGAGCTTTGTATTTCTCCACCTTTTCTTCTTCATTTGTCTTCTTCATGAACACAAATTTGTTGCCAATGGGTTTCCTTCCAGCCAGCAACTCCACTAGATCCCAAGCCTCATTTTTGTGCAAAGATGCCATTTCATCAACCATGGACTCCTTCGAGAGTTTTCCGTCCTCTAAATCTACTACTTCCTTCATAGTTCTAGGATCATCATCAGCAATAGATAAAGAAAAATTTGAACAAAAAGCAGATGGACTATACCTTTCTGGCTACCTTCTTTCTCGAACTATTCTTCTCACACTTGGATTTTGTGGCTCTTCATCTTCTTATTCCTCCTCTGTTGTAGAGTCTGATTCTTCCTCCTTTAGCTCAAACTCTATCTTCTCAGGTTCCTTTGGTTGGACTTCATGTTTAATAACATCTTTCACCTCTCCGAACACTACATCTCAGCTATACACAACCTTCTTTTTTACTGGGTTCCAAAGCTTATAACACTTTAAACCATCCTTATACCCAATAAAGATGCACTTTTCAGATTTACTATCCAACTTGGTTCATTTCTCCTTTGGAACATGTACATATGGATCACATCCAAATACCCTCAGAGGGCTTCTTACTAGTCCATATCTCTTGTGGAGTCTTATCCGACAATGCTAATGAAGGTGATCTATTGACTAGGTAACATGTTGTCTCCACCGCCTTTGCCCAAAATCCTTGTCCTAACTCGACACCACTAAGCATGCTTCTTGCCCTTTCCTTCAACGTCTTGTTCATTCTTTATACAACTCCATTTTGTTGAGGTGTATATGGAGTAGTCTTCTAGCATGCTATGCCACACTTCTTACAGAATTCTTCAAAATTCTTACTGCAAAACTCTCCATCGTTATCTGTCCTCAGCACCTTTATCTTCTTCTCTATCCGGTTTTCCACCAAAGCCTTAAATTCTTTAGACTTGTTAAAGACTTCGGATTTCTTCTTAAGGAAATATATCCATGTATTCCTTGAGAAGTCATCTATAAATGATACATAGTACATTGACTTATGCAGTGATGGAACCTTCACAGGTCCAAACACATCACTGTGCACAAGCTCTAATATTTGTTTCACCCTCTTATCACCAGAGGGGAAACTCACCCGATTTTGCTTCCCATATATACAATTTTCACAGAAATCAAAATCCAGAGAGCTATTACTCATAGCTTCTACCATACCTTTACCATGAAGTATTCGAAGGCCCTTCTCTCCAATATGTCCAAGCCTTCGATGCCATAGCATGGTCTTCTCTCTAGAGACTACTAGATTTTTTGCTCCACTTTCAGGAACCACAGAACTATTGCACCCATCAACAATAGTTCTACCTTGCAGCTTGTATAGAGTTCCAATCCAAACTCCCCACATCAATACTAGTGATCCCCAAATCATCTTGCAGGTATCCTTCTCAAACACTATTTTTACACCTGCATCATCTAGCTTGCTTACAAAAATTGGATTTCTGGCCAATGCAGGAATATGTAGAATACGCGGAAGTGTTCTAACCCTTCCACCTTGCAACTTCAGCTTTACTTTTCTGTGACCAACGATTCTAGCCTTCCTATGGTCCCCTAAGAAGACATCACCACCATCATATTCTCATACTCGCAGAACCACTCTCTATGGGGATTGAAGTGAAAGGATGCACCTGAGTCAATTAACCATGCCTCATGATCGACATGTGTACTTGAAGAAGCCAAGTACACATGCCCACCTTCATCTGAGGTGGTTTTTGCCTCTGCAGAAGGAGCATCATCAAATCCCTTTTCTTTGTCAGGAGCTTTAGATTTACAGTCCCTTTTGTAGTGCCCTTGCTTTCCTCATTTCCAGCACACCACCTTTACATGTTTTCCTGGAGATTTAGATCTCCCTCTAGATTTAGATCTCCCACTCGATGACTAATTTTTGTTTCTATTCTGGGACTGTCCTCATATAAATAGGGCATCACCATTTTGGCTCTCCATATTTTTCCATCTCATATCCTGATCCAAGTGGACATTGGTGGCCACCCGCTAATTCGACTTGGATCCCCTCTAAGTGCTTCGTGCAGTTTTTTTCAGTTTCCTTAATTATAGCACAATTTACTATTTTTAGCAGTTTTTCGGGTCCTAAACTTCCGGAGCCATTTTGAGGCCCTAAACGACGTTTTTTGGGAAATCTACCGCCAGCGATTTTTCGTGACTAAAAAACGTCTTTTCCGTCGTAGTCCTCGGAGAGATCTTTCCAACGGGCTATCATGCGCGTCAAACGGAGATAAGACGACCAATTCGCGACCCCGGGAAGTTGATGTACCAACTTACCCAAAAACGGGGCCCACAATTTGGCGTTTCATCTTCCAGGGTTAGGTTTTGGAATGTGAAGGGTTTTTCCATTGTTTCTCAACAATAAATAGGCCTTCGAGCCTCATTGTAACACAGTTCAGAGGCATGTAGCCACACATCTCTTCTCAGAGATAAGCTACCATCGCCCTAGCTGGTTTATTTCTATTTCCTGTTGTAAGCATATTTCAGTATTTTCCATTAATGAAATGAAGTATTATTTCCGCTGCATCTTTGTGTATATGGTTATCTCTGTATTTTATTGCGTTCCTGTTTAAATCTGGATCAAAGTGATTTAATTTTTAAATATTTTTATTGTGTGAATGATTGAATACTTTCTATGTTTTTGATAACACGGTGAATTTATTTATTGGATTCCATGTCACATGGAATACCCATGGGGCGAATGTGAAAGAATGGCCTTTTGTTGTTAACTACCACTAGTAGTATGCATATGATATGCTAGGGGCTATTCGCTTGGTCATGTAAGTAAATATTTGAAAATAAGAGAGGCTAAGAATTAAATCTAAAAATAAATGTGTACACATAACATAGAACATATGTGAGTATGACATATGCTTGTCAAAATGAATAGGCACAGGTACAAGGCCATGGATGAATACATACTTGAATAGAATGCATAATGAAAATGCCTTTATGAAGTAAGATTGAAACTTGTAAGCAACCGAATTGATAGAGTTATGATTAAAATGTGAGGCTAAGAACATGATCCAGGAGGCTCTAAGAAACCTCAAAAAATAAAGTGCTCAAAATTTGATGTAAATAATGCCAAGTTGTAGATCTTGGCAAGACCTTTCCAACAGCATGAATGCCACCTCAAATTGAGTTTGTGTGCAACATTTATGGATAATCAAAGTTTTTCTCAAACTAGGAAAATGTCAGAGTCAAAGGATGACTTGGAAGTCCGTACTACTAAGGTCAGTAGGCTGACATGGGAGCCTAAGGATTTTCCATGCACATATGGGATTTTTGGGCAGTATTTGGACTAGTATAAATATGCCATGTGGCACATTTAGAGCATACCACGTGGAATCACTAGAATGCACCACATGTCACCCTCTTACCCATCCACATGGTAGTCCAATCAGCAACTATGGACCAATCCAGGGTCGTCACATGACAACACCTGATTGGCCCATCAAAATTGGCATATGAAAAAATTTAGTTGGAATTTAATTTGGGTTTATGTTTAATATGGTATTTGGTTTGCTTTTAAAACCATAACAATATATATCAAAATAATAACTAATGCACTATATACCATATGCATTTTAAAAAATATGTTCCACACACACACATATATAAATTATTGGTTATATAAATAATAACCAATGCACTATAGTGGTAGCCTGTGAGTTTGACCCCAGGACTCCCACTAAACATTACAATAAGTTGTCAATGTGCCAATGGTTGGCCTTTGGATATTTCACCCACTGAAATATATTTAAACAAGTTTGTTCATTTTCCAACGGTATTTGCGCTCAACCACAAAGGAGGCACAACCCACAGAAGATCCCTCTGGTGGTCGTGAGAGAGAGTATGCACACGAAACCCAAGCAGAGGTGGTATGTGGCCCAATATTTTTTTTTGAGACAAACTATATTCCAAGGAATATGGTACAATAATATTCCTAGAATATTATGATATGTGTAGGATAGTCTACGAGGCAGAGAGGTCCCACAGGGAAGGTGATGGAACCATATGATGCTTATAATTATTCTTCATGATTTTTCAAGATGAGTCCACTGGTATAATTAGAATTTGGATCTAAGAATTGAATCTAAGGGATCATGTTTTAAAGCTAACATGTGCCATTAATTGCATGGCACAAATTTTGAGACAAAGATGCACTTTTTAGAAGTTGGTCATGTTTACAGTCAAAAGTTGCATAATGACAAGAAGGACCTGATGGTGCTATGTTTGATGTAGTTTAAGGATCCAATGGATCATTTTGGAATGGAAACCAATGTAACTCTCATTTATTATTGATTTTCATTTTCGAGATTCGTAAAATGGAGAACATGTATTAAAATATGTATTTACAGATATGTTTGATTCTAAGCAGTAGATGTGAATTGTGATTGTGGATGCTTACTAAGGCGGAGATCAAAGAGGATGAAGCAAAACTTAAGACTTTCAACACTGAGATTAGACATGCAACTTGAAGAAAGGAAATGGAGAATGATGACACTCATACAAAGAATGATAAGGCTTTCCACAAATCTTTCTATTGGATTTCAGACATGGTAGATAGATTATTTGTAGATTATGAGAAGAGATTGGAAAAGAAGGAAAGGAAGAAAACAAAAGTAGAGAATAATGCCTTAGTGAGCTAGGTAATTCGAGAAGACCCTCTTGAGCCTCCATCTCCATCTTCAAGTTCAAGTTCTTCTTATTCCTCTTCCTCTCATTATCATCATTCAAATCCTCATTAAAATTAGATGTAAAATTTGATTTTCCCATGTTTAATGGAGAAGCTAATGTAGAAAAGTTGAACAATTGGATTAGACAAATCGAAGTTCACTTCCATGTACAACAAAAAGAGAGAGGACAAGATGAATATTTAATTAGAATCTCTTCAGCTAGAAGGAACAACCCTTGTATGGTGGGAGAGAAAAATTTAGAAAGATAGAAAACATAATGCTAAACTCCTTTTGTCATGGTCTAAACTAAAATTTACATTAAGAGGGAAATTTTACCCTTTGGGTTATAGGAAAAAATCTATGATGGAGTGGTAACATTTGAGATAGGGTAGAGGTCAGAGTGTTCAAAGTTTCATAGAAGAGTTTAGGAAGCAAGCATTGGCATTGAATGATCATTTAGACTTGCCAAAAACTTTGATGAAATATGTTGACACTTTACATTATTATCTTCATCACTCATTGTTATTATTTGATCCCACTAATCTAGATGAAGCATCTGTGAAATAAATTCATCTTGAAAATAGGGGAAATCATGAGTAAGGAAACCATAAAAATAAAACAATGCCAACAAAGAAAAAGAAAAGAAATCCCTCTTGCACTCATTGCAAGAAAAATGGGCATGACAAGGAGCATTGTTGGAAATTACATATTGAGGTAAAGCCTAAGAGATTTGGTAGAAAAGGGAAGCAAAAAATTGTTGCTACAGTGCAATAAGACCTGGGTTTTAATTTAGCTAATGAGATGAATGTCACAGTTGTAGGGATATGTATGATGGGAAAAGTATCAAAGAATGCATGGATCCAAGAACTCGGGGAAATCAACCAAAGAATTCAAACAATGAATGTTGAGTTTAGAATACTACTACATGAAGTAAAAGAGGAGAAGAAAAGATTGCAATTTTAGCTACAAGCCACAAAATCTAGAGAGTCTTCAAACAACACATTTGAATTAGTGCAAACTGAGATCACATCACATCATTCCAACAATCGTGACTGCAATTCATATCCAAATGGAGGTGAGCATTTTAGAGGATGAGCTATGTAAAGTTCTTCTCACAATAATTGTATAAAATACAACCATTCAAGGAAAGGTATGTGTTATGAAACCCGCTCAAAAAAGATAGAAAAGATAGATCAATGCCTTAGAATTTAGCCTCTTCGAGGGGGCAACCTCCTTTACATTACATAAATGAACAATTCTTGGATTATACAAATGAAAAGACCTCCTTTCTATA